>CABFOQ010042084.1:10432-28140 GCA_900660455.1 Gephyroberyx darwinii
TTATTATTATTGGCCACTGATCTCACAGTTTGGCTGAGTAACAATGAAATAAACAATGCCCCAATTGTATTATTTTTATTATTACTACTATTACTACTATAACTACTAGTTGTAGCAGTATTGATTATTACCTTCTGCCCTATCTAGGTTCATCTTCCTCCTAAACAGCGCCCTCTGGCGGTTGTTTAAAACTTCCACGCCATTACATTCCAATACATTCCATACCTGTCTCGGTTTTGTCCGGTTGGTTGACGGTACATTCAACCGTAGACTGGCTTTCATAGGCTTTTAATTTGTCCACCAGATCCTGCCGGTGAACTTGGTCCAGAAGAGAGATCAGGAACTCCGTTTTGTCCTCTCCAAGTTTACTTCTTTCTATCAGAACTTGGAAAAGTGCGGTTCCGGTCTCGATCTTCTCCAGCCGACCTTTCGCGATAAAGTCTTTACAGAGGAACTTCATCTGGCCCAGTTCGTCACCTTGCAGCTCTTTGGAGATTTCCAGCAAAACGGCGTTAAACCGTGAACAGCTCATACTGTCGGTGGGAAGCCGCGGCCCGCTCCTACCCTGAACTAGGAAGTACTGCTGTGTACTTTCACTTCATTTCTCCAGCAGGGTGTCGTCATGTGTGGCATACACCCACAAATACGTATATTCTGGAACTTTATTATTATTATTTTATTTTTTCTTATACTTTTGACGTTTGTAAGATTGTTGTTTGTATCCCTCTGTTTTTCAATAAAATAATATTTAAAATAAATGAATAAACATATAAATAAAGGAGAACTACTACTGCTACTACTACTACTAGATAAATACCACTGTATTTTAATAAAAAAATGTCAATTTTAAGAATCGGTTCGCCTATTATTCCCGCTTTCTTTTTTTCTACCGGGGTAAAATTGGTTTCAGGTTGGATGTTTGGGTCCTCCAAAGTCAGCGGCGGCTAACACTTTCTGCCCCGAAATGAGTGCTCGCCGCCGGGGAAGCCTGTTGGATGTCTCCGCTGATCAGTTAGGGACCGTCAACAAAGTAATTGCATAGTTAGAAATTACAAGTTATAATTGAATAGCTTCTCAACCATATGACAAAAAAACAACACAGAAGACAATTAATTGTGTTACAACAGTAGAGCTACATCGTGCACACCTAATGTTTGTCTCAATAAGTGCTTATTTTCTTCAAATGTTGAAAATATTTTATATGAATATTTTCATATTCATATCTTTTTATCTTTTTTATGTTGGTTAATGTCAAAGTCACATGACCCAAAGACACCAAACTACCTTGTTTATATTTACTAGCAATCGCCACATCATGCACACCCTTTGATTTGGCAAAAGAAATGCTGAAAATATTTTATATGAATATTTTAATGCAAAATAATGGATTTTCTTTCAATAGCTTCCAGGTCACATGACTATAGCTTGACTTCATTCCTTTGGTAATTTACCTACACAGTGTTAGCCCTCAGTTCTTCCATAGAAAAGAATACACTTGCTGAATTCTAGTTTCCTTTGCTCCAGCTTCAACATCTCTTCTCTCATCCTTCTGCTCTCTACCCCTACATTATTTGAACTATGAACAAAATGAAAAACCTTTAGCTTTGTGTAAAGACTTATTATTATCCACTGCCTCTACCCATTTCATCCAGTTTACCAGAATTCAACTCTTATACAGTCATACAGTCTAAGCACTTGCCTAATTGTTTAAAAAATAATAAATAAATAATATAAAAAAAATTAGGTAGATATCTTATTTGAAATTACAACATATATGTACGTTAATAACATTTATATCTACGACTATTTCAAATAAATCTAAAAATAGAGTAATTGGGTTTTGTAACACCTAAGGTAGATTATATTTATTTATCAGTTACTTGAAATTAGATTTAAAAAAACGAACTGGATGCTGAGAACAAACAAACACATACACGTGTCTTAAAATGCATGAAGAAACGAAAATATCTAAAATGAAGGTATTGACATCTCACAACTTCTTTTATTGTAACTAATTACAATATGGCAACAGAGAAGAATGACATCTCACGCGGGACATCAAGGGAATGGCTTAAAGATTCAGATTCTGACATCAGGTTATCAAAGAGGAAAATATCCTAGCTAAAACAGAGGCTCTGTAGCCTCGTGGCACATAATTGATCACTGAATATCAACACCAATCCTACGAACATGTACAGTATTAACAGTATTAAGAGTTGGTAAAAAAAACAACTAAAAAAAACAACAACTCCACAGTTCGCTTAATAAAATGTGCAGTTAGTTTTTTGCTCTAAAGATAAGAGCGAGTCATATCCCTGGAAAAAGTCTTTTCTCTACTCCGCACGACCAAATGTCTTGGCAGCCGGTAAAATGGATGATCTTCTCCCAGGTGTCCAATAAAACGTGTCCATGTTCATACTTTCCAGTGCATTGGATGAATGACATAAAGACAGTAAGATATCGTATATATATCATTGGAAATGTCAAATTTAAGAATACATTCTAATAGTCTGGGGTGAGGCCCATAATTTGGAGTTATTCTATATTTACATCTCGGTCAACAGGGGCAGGAAGGTCACATTCTTATCTAAAATATAGGCATTCACTGAACTACATTTTGCAGTTTGAAATATACTTGTGGATATATGAAATATTATTTAGTGTTTGTGCTTCAGTATTTAAATAATTGCAGCTTCAGAAGAATCTCAAAGGTTTTTATAAAGTTATGAAGGTTAGTACAAATATTAAGAAAGTGTTGCCTTTGAGTTAGGCTCCTGCTTTTACTGGTTGTCACATTTTGTATGCAAACCGCTAACTGGAAATACTAACTTGTGATCAGCTTGGAAACCCCCCCGACCAACTGGGAGGCTGTGGGAGGGGAAAGCCAAAGAGTAACCACGTTCCCTTTCCTCAACAACTGCTGCTCAGGTCGCTGTCACTGCTGCTGCGTTCCAGAGATGTTGGAAAGTGAAAGATTTGTCAGCCCTGATCCTAAAAATAGACTTAATTTGGATTTTCAGGATTGCGTGATCTTAAATTTGTAAAAACCTCCCGTGGTTAAACAAATTCATTTGAAATGTAAAGTGGCGCTTATAGTTGCCAACATTCATGCTCACTAGCTAGCTAACACTGCCAACAGCATTGCCATAACATTAGCTGTCGCATGGGGAGCAGTGTTTTACGTTGGGCAAAGAAAATCTCGCGGGCTTTTCTGGGCTTGACTGCTGGACTGTAGGAGGCTGTGATTTTGACCCATCAGCTGGGAATTTCGACTTCCAACTCTGAAGGGAACGCAGCATCAACCCCCCAAATTGTTCCAGTGCAACGTGAAGAAGAGCATGGTGACTACAAGAGTGTGCGGTTTAAATGCTTTTTTACAAGCAAATCGAATACCCATCTTCTTCTCACCTCCTGGAAGCCTTTAGAGCTGCACTACGCAACTTTGCACGTTGGTGGGTCCACATGGCAGTGAGAGGTAGCAGTTGGAAAACTCTGAACTTCAATACCCAGAAATCCTACAAGGTCAGTCACTTTGTGGTTTAGGCTCATAAAACGGTTGTATTTTTACATAAATATCTTGCCCAGTTCAGTTTTGTAAATTCCAGTTTGTTGGAATGAATAATAGTCCCTTTAATGTGACTTGTGCTTCAAGGACTAAAGCAGCCCTCTTCTGAACGTTTCTAAGAAGCCAGTGAGTATTGTCAGGCTTTGCGTTCACACTCAAAACATATTAAAACTGCGAGTAATACAAAGCTTGTATAAGAGAACAGGATAAATCAAAAGGCTGCTTCACAAAGACAGAAAACAAGGTCTTCCAAAGCCTTGCGGTCTGTCTGAACAACTAAGTCAGGTGCTTATAATGGAAAAAAAGAAAACAGCTTATTTTAGCTTGACAATATTGCATATTCAAAAAAGGTATACAGAAATAAATTCCTGCATTGTGTTTAATTGTGCAAAAAAAGAAAAGAAAAGAAGAAAAGGCCTATCTGAGCTTTAAATATGGCTGATATCAGGACTGACAAGGTGAGTTGATGCTTATATAGGGTGGGGGGTAGGAGAGTGAGCCCAGAAATAATTGAAACTCTTCCTTGTTTGAATTGGTCACATGTAGATGATAGAGAATTTGATCAAGAAAAAATGTTTGTTCTCCAAACGGGATTCCTCATGCTTATGCGCTGATATGAAAACAGCAGTTCAAAAGGAACCCATGGATAGGTAGGGGCGATAAATTGAAAAAAGAAAAGTGACTTGCGTTTGTTCTGACTTGATAGAGGAGAGGAAACTTAAGACTGGGGAGATACCACCGAATCCCAGAAAGACTAAGTTCTGCTTAGCAGGACTATTTGGACGGATGGATGTAGGCTGTCTTCTAAACAAATGCTGCATTCAAGTCCCATGGGTAAGTACGTCTCCGACGTAATGAATTGTGACGTCGCCGACAAGGAAATACCTTCAGGTCATGCGCAGGGAATTAGTCATTTCAAACAAAACCCCTTCAAAAAATGAACCAAGTCATTTTGTGATCACAGCTCTTAACATGCCATAGCAGGACACAACTACTTGCTAGATTTCTGGATTGTAGTAGACATTGCAATATTTGGTTTGCCGTAAAACAACAAACACATGAACTGAAATGTAACATTGCTAAGTTCACGTGTGTTAAGTGTTAAAAAGCTGATCAGGAGCAACCACAGAAAACTTCAATCATGTCTTGTCGTGTCTTGATGACCTCAAGTGAGTTCGAACACGTGAACGCTTCCAAGTCGTGGCTTAAAACCGTCAGGTCATTCCTGCATTTATTCCCATATGACATGAATGCAGCAAAAGCTTTGTTCTGATGATGGTTAATGGTGAGCCATGCTCACAAACCTACCAGCTAGGTATGTGCTGCTAGTATCTAGCTGTATGAGTTGTTAGCTATCTTTACAGCTAGCATAATTGCTTGTTGCTATGTTAGCGCTTGTTTTCCAACATGCCAGCAGTTAGCAGTTTGCGGCATTATAGTGTGAGACGGGGCGTGAGCGGGGCTGCGGAGGGCTCTGATTGGCTGATGGGGAAGAAGTGCAGTTGTCCTGGTTATGGTTGTCCCGTGCTGCAAGCCTCTTGCCCTGCTCCTCCTTCATGAAGAGCTCCACCATGAGGATCTTCTCCTTGTGGATTTGGAGGCTGATATCCTTGGGGATGTCTGGGATCAGCCAGTCCACAAAGTCACTCATCAGCATCACCACATTCTGCAGAGGGAAGGGAGATAGTAGATTGGAGTTTTAGTCCTACACACATTTCTCAGAGGCAGAGCTGCTCTGAAGGCAGAAATAATCCCATTGGTTGAGTTAAACCTTAATGGGCCAAAGAACCAGTGTTTCGGCTACTTTGAAATGCAAACATTTCGAACCTGAAAGACGATAACGAAAGCGAGGCGTGCTGCCAGAATCGCCCAGAACTCCTTGGAGAGTTCGTATGGTGTGTTGGACCAGGGAGGCTCTCTGTAGTCTTTATACCTGAAGGGAGACAGAGAGGAAGAGGAAGAGGAAGAGTCAATTCATTTGATAACGCATCAAACTATATTTTATTTGGAGCTTCGTAATGTTTTCACTGGTTGTACTCCCCATAAAAATGAAGACCGTTTACATCTTTACATCATTGAATTTCAATGGAGAATTTTAGTGTCCTGTGGTGTTTCCGAGGCTTGTCCACCCCATTGAACCTTACCTGCATATTTCCACGTTGTAGCCCAGGTGCATCGGCTGGAGAGGGTGCTTGTCCGTCTGGAAATCACTGACTTTGAAGTAAGACAGGGTGTGGTTGACGAAGCCGTGCATGGAGCCGTCGGGGCTGTACATGTATTGGTAGACCAGCCGCGGGATGAAGTCAGAGGTGAACGAGATGACAAAAGCCTGGGGGATCAGGACAGGAAATGGATCAGCTTATCTTTTCACGAAATTGGCTGAGCAGGTACAACTGTGACCCCCCTTATTGATTTCACCCAAGAATGTAGAGGAGGGTAAACCCACCCCACCCAGCCTTATTTGAGACCTACTTTAGCCTGACACAAATCTTATGGCTTAATGTCATAGTACATGTCATGGAACTGTAATCAAACTATGAGGAGGGGGTCTTCAGATAAAATTGATTTTTGTTTCTATTGGTGGTTGTTTTACTTATGATGATCCCCAATTGGAGGTCATACATACCTTTTTAATGACTACTCCACCCCTAATTTCACCTATTAAATCCACTTAACTTATTATAAAGGACATAGATGCATGGAGGGTATTATATATATACTCGGTATGTGATCGTTGAAGGGACATTGCAAATGAAACCTTTTGAAGGGTTATCCATCTGACATGGTTACAAATGAAGACGTCTTTCTTGTCTGAACTTGCTATTCCTCAACTATAAAAGCATTCTTTCAGACCAGCCCTGGTATGTTGGTATGAACGATAGGAAGGCAATAAGACTTACATTGACAATAACTGCTACCTTGCTAAGGCCTCTCAAGAGATTGTACCAGATGCCTGCAGAAAGACAGAAGAAACATTGTGATGAAAACAACAGCTTCAACATCTTCTTCTTCTAATAGGAGGTCATGTAAGATGTGCCACCACTAGATGGCGCAAACGCCATCGGTCGTAGAAGTGGCAAGACTTAACTGTGTTGTAGGAATGAGTGCATTGTGATAATCTGCAGTGCAAGTGTAAGTCAATGTCACATTTATAGTATAGTAACAGCTCTTGAAAAAGAAGTCTCCCTAATCTTCAAAATCAAGGTGTTAACCCCTCAAACGGCTCAACATCTTTAGGTTAAACTGAAAATGTGACGGGATACTCATCGTTTCCTCATCGACACCTACCAATGTCTTTGGCTCGGGCGGCGATAGGCCTGCGCAGCTCCATGACAAACTTCTTGGCATCCAGGCGGATCTCGATGATATTATTCAGCAGAGCAAAGAGTGGAGCCAGGGGGAAGGAGGCCACGAACAGAGTCACCATCCCAAACTGGATGACTAGAGAGTCAGACGAGAAGAGAAGCACCAGATAATGAATGAATAGATTACCTTTCACAACCTTTAGCAACTGCCTCTGGGGATGCTGGGGGTGAAAGCACTGCAATAATGGCAGAGACACTACTTTGGGTGGCTGGACAAACAGAATTTCCAAAAAAGTTGAGTGGTGGATGACAAACTTTGGGTTATATATAAGCTCAGTTAGGATAGGGGGAAGTTAGAGTGCTAGGATGAGTAAAGGAAAATGCAAGACTCAACTCTGACACCTGAAGCGTGAGGATCTGTATGCATTATTTAGCCTAGTATGAGCTATCTGCTGTTACCACGTCAACACAAGACCAGTTTACATAATAATGTGGTGTGCCCAAAGTCAATACCAATACTTTGCATTGATGCTGTCAAAAGCTGATATTTTGTACCAATAATCAATATCTTCAACTTTTACCATTTTGTATGACACAAAATGACTTGAGGTGGAAAAGTCCCTGGAACAGCATTTAGACCATGGGACACTAAAACTCTGCATTGAAACCCAGGACAATAATAAAAAAAATAAAAAAAATAATAATAATATTAATAACAACAACAATAATAATATTAATAATAACAACAACAACAATAATAATAATAATAATAATAATAATCATCATCATCAATGAACATTTTTATGTATACATGTGTGTAATCAGATCAAAATGTCTCGATCCAGATTAAGGGCTTCCCATTCCCATGATCAGTTCTACAATAAATATATAATCAATCAAACTGCATCACAGCCATCATATCAGAAGTGGAAAACACTGACTGGACCAGATCCTGTTTTTAATAAAAGGACAATACTGGCCCATATATCAGTCTTACCCTGCAGAATAACATGCTGGCATGACAACTCAGAAAAACCAAGGACAAATTCATAAGAGGACATTTGCCTCGAAGCATCATATCTCGACAGGCACTGCCGAAAATGCTAAGCAGCAAAACAAAAACACAAGAGGGGAAGTCCTTCCCCTGCCTGCCGTTGCCTGGAGGAAATATCATTAGTTAAGCCCCAAATCTGCACTAGCTACAGGCATCGGGCTTGGATGCAACCCTCCCTGATCTCACACATTAGTCCGAAAAGCATCAAGCCTGTTTGTAAATCCGAGACTGCTTCGTGTCTGCTGTGTTAAACTCAGCACACTGAAGCAGCCAACTCCAGCAGCCCTGTGGGTTAGCTGATGGAAAAGGAGGACATGGCCAGCTAGGCTACAGAGGTAATTCTCAGATTGGAGTTTTAAGTTCTACAAATATTTCTAGGAGGCAAAGCTCATCCGGAGGCACACATAATCTCTTTGGTTGAGTTAAAGTAATAATCTGTGACATCATCATCTCAATAAATGTCCTAGCAATGAGCACTTAGCAACAAAGATATCAAAAAAAAGAAAAGTTTGTGCAATCGTCTTTATCCACATCTGACCGTTGGTTGACATTGTAAATATGAGCTGCATGCAGTACAATGCACTGGTTTCATGCAATTAACTATTACTACTGTGAAATGAACTCCCATCCTTTCAACTGAATTAAAATAAATCAATATTTCATGCCACTCAAAATATTAGCCAGATACCTGTCAATCAGATAATCACTGATGTGGAAAGCCAGGATTTCTTTGGAGGAGGGGCAACAGGGACCCATGCCCACTGTTTTGTGGGTTCAGTTTTACAGGTATCCTATGTAAGATTTTCATTGAAATATTTTCAGTAGGTATGAAGATATGAATGAGGTCCAGATTTGACCACTGCTTTACTTTATTCACCCCCTATTTGGTCTGTGGTTGTCCGCTGTATTCAGTTCAATGTGTAAAACACGACTTCAGAGCAGATTGATGGGAAATACTAGAGCCGACAGCAGCGTTCTCACTCTGTGTGTGTCGGTGTGTGTGTCTTCATTGGCTGTTGCCAGGTTACGCAGTCACGAGTGGGAGGGCGGCGGGAGTCGGACTGAGATTTAAAAATGGCCTCTTCTTCAAGCCCTCATGTCAAACGCAAATTGAATGGGAAGCCCACTGATCAACCGTCCTCAGTGTTTTTGTAGCTGTTGTTAACTGAAAGGCCATTTGAGCTCTTTAAACTACGTTGGGTATGTTTTATCTGCAGTCAGTATTCTACTTGGCTCTTATCGGCCGTTACGTGCACTGGAAGCAGGACCAAAGTGAGGTGCAAGTCCATTTGTCATCCACAAAGAAGAAAGCAAATACTGTACAGGCTAAATCCTTCCCTCAAATGTCACCAGAACTGAGCATTTTAAAACGTTTTTTTCAAATTTACCAACTCAACTAAAATCTCACGGTTAGCTAACTGTCAGTTAGCGCTAACTGGTAGTTAGTGTGGTGAGTTGGGCCTGCAGCACCACCAAGGTAACCCCAGACACCACTTCCCTAACCGGGTCCAGCTGTTCTACCACTGTCCCAGTCCTGGAGGGAACACAGCTGCCCTGTATCAGACCAACCAGCTACAGGCTGGCAAGCCCTACAAGAACTCCAGGGCAGCAGAGACGGACAGAGAGGAAGGTGGTCGACGGAGGCGACCGAACTGAATCTCTGAGGCAGTGAGCAGAATAGGAAGGAGTGTTAACGCTGATCTGACTGCCCTGTGTACGGCCCTTCAGCCCGGACCCCGATGGGAGTATCCCCCCTGGCTGAACGGACCCACATGGATTCCCCCTGACTACGGCTTGCTAACGGACAAACGGACCTGGATGCCTCCACCCTCGCCCTCGCCTCCTCCCCGCTCCTCTGCGCGTTCTAATAAATAACTACTGTTCATTTTCACCACCAGCAGGACTTGCCTGGTCTTCCTTCGCCGTATTCGAATACCGTCTACAAGACTGTATATACGTTAGCATGCTGCTGAAAGAAGACATCTAATTGAGTCCAATCAACACTTTCAGTATCAGCTACTCTTTCCTAGAGATAACAACCAGACCATCACCTTTCCTTTTCCTTTTTTCTTATTCATTTTTTATGAAGCTGTACCTTGGTATACAAATACAAACGTATGTTGAAGCAGAAATTCATTGGTCCTCCCTTTTGACTGTGTGTTTTACAGACAGTTCATATGGTGCAGAGGAAGCTTCAGTCAGTCCTCCTTTTAGAAATCTCTTTCCTTCAAGTGGGCTCCCTAGGACCAGCCGGTTATTATTATCTGCCCCGATGGAGCAATTATGACCGGCACCATAGACCATAAGCCCTGACTATATACTTATCTTCAGAGAGCACAGTATGCACACACACACACACTAAGACATGCACTGCAGTTTCACCCAACTACCCTGTCTACTCTCAAGCCAAAGAACTGCCATCAAACACAAACCATCTAGAACAGAGACTCTCCAACGTTTTACCGTTTGTTGCCTTTAAACCAAAGAAATACCAGTGTGCTGATGCTGCCATATTTGATTGTTATGCCATTTAATAAATAATTGGAGGAGCTAAGAGGCAGTCACAATAAAAAGAAAGACTTGAAAGCACCATAATATGTGTGTATTATCTACACTTTGACAACAGAAAAGATAATGACTACGTTTTGCCATTAGGTCCAACACTTCTGCTGCTCGTCACCCAGAATCTGGCAGAAAGAATAATTGGTCCTCTACTTTATACAAATCAATACAGTGTGTGGAACGATCAATCACTAAGCCAATAACTCACGCTGTCAAGAGAAAAATACAACATAACAAGGCTTTGATCAACGATTTGCAAGTCAATGAGTCGCGATACTCCCATTGGCTTCTGATATTGGCAATTAGCATGAGCGTGTATGTGAGATTTGCTGTTAGCGTGCACGCTTGTTTGCAGGTGACTCACTCATCTCCATGTACTCGGGGCTGAGGCCGATGAAGGGACCCAGGAAGTGGTCTTTCTCGTGCCGATGCAGGACTTTGTTCAGCTCCTCCTGTTGCTCCGTGTCCATCTTCCTTTTGCGGAGCAGTTTCTTCAGCTTCCTGCGCAGTAACAAATGACATTTCCTCTTATTACTATAATTGAACAGATTTCTGGGCACTTCTTCGAATGTTATTTGAAGTTAGTAATTGTAATTTTGCATACGTATTTTGACTGAATTATTATGCTACGTTTGAAATCACATCCAGGCGTTGTATCAGAAACCAGCCATGTGGACGAAACATCAACCTAACTAACAGTAACTATCTCAAAGGTTTTAAAGACAGAATTCATTGCTTACTGTTGCATTCCTTATTATTATTATTATTATTATTATTATTATTATTATTATTATTTTTTTTTTTTTTAAGATATATTTTTGGCCTTTTTTGATAGTGAGAGAGAGACAGGAAGGTATGAGAGAGAGGGGAAGACATGCAGTAAATGACGGCGGGCCGGATTTGAACCCGGGAAGGACTGAGCCTTGTGGTACACGATCTACTCGGTGAGCCACCGGGCGCCCCAGCATTCCTTATTATTAGTGGCAAGAACAACTGATAAATGTCACGGCTGTAATTGTATTTAGCTCAAACACCCACGTGAGGCGTGTCTGAGAACCAGACAGGTATTTCAACAATTCCTTTCAGATGAAAATATGAGTATGTAAGCACACTTCACCTGGCGTCTGGTTGGCTGGGTGATCCACCGGCCTCGAGCTTTGTGTGTTAGTGGCGTATGTTGGCGTACGTAAGAAAGTGCACGTGTTTGCGGATGTCTCACGGTGTGTGTGTGTGATGTACTTACGGTATACCGATCTCAAACAGGTTGTTCTGGATTAGCTGCTTGCCCAGCATGGTGATGCACAGCTGGATGCACAGCTCCATGAGGCAGCCGGCGTGGGCACACTGGAGAGACAGGCAGGAAGTGAAGGAGACGGAGGGAGTGTGGTAGAAGAAGAATAGATAGGAAGTTAGAGGATGAGAAAGCAAAGAAATCAAAGCTCAAAGCTCAAAGCTCACGGACAGTGACAGCTGGACACCTGACAGGATGAGTTGGTGAACAAATCTACAGGCTCAAAGATTACCACACCATTGAACAAACACCTCTATGACTCAGGGCTCTATTTCCAGTCAGTGTTCACCGGGGCATTGATAATTTCATGAGGCACAATGACAACCTTCGCCCGCCGTCATCAGTTTGACAATTTGGTGGACAGAGTTGTCCCGGGATAGGCGAGGTGAATAAAAATCAGTTGCCGCAGTGGAATATTGGTGTCAGTTTTGGGGTGAAGTTATGCTTGTGGGTCAATCACGCTGTTTTCATGGCTTTGCACACGTGAACATAGACCTGCTCAAAATCCCACCCACCGGTTTTGTGCATGTCAGGCTATATTTAATTGAAGCTCTATTTGAGCTTTACACCTGTGGTAACTGAATTAATGTGAAGACAGTCAAGCTCCATCATTAGACACATGATGACAGGGGTTGCAATATCCCCATGAAATTAACCTCAATCTAATTAGGCTTAATTGATTGCCTAACTAGGTTAACTGGATGCAGCCAGGAGCACAACAAGCTTTCTAGACACGTGAGGAGAGAAGAAACATTAAACCATACTGCTACCGAGAGCGCATACACAGCCGACAGAGCTCTTGGTCTGAGGAAGGAGTGCGGTGCAGTGCGCTGTAGTTGAAGCTACTCTTTAATTCATGTTGTGTTCACATAAATGGCAAATAATCTAATTTGACGTTTCAATAATTCACATATTTCCATTGCATCACCTGACAAGCCGACCTCTATGCCCCTGAAACCAGCGATGCTCCCTTTGAGGACTGTAGAAGCGTCTACGTCCTCAACTGCATGAGGGACTGGCTTGTACGTGGTCAAGGCGCCATTGTGCGAGCACACTGCTTTTAAAGGGAATGCAATGAGCTGATTTGATTGGCCAGAGTTAAAGCTGGCCCTCACCACACCTACTGATAATGTATTCCCCTGAATCCAACCTCTTCGACCACTACGCTGCAGTTGTGCCTCTGGTCACCAACATACCAACATAGACTGGACATGCCCACTTGCGCCATGCGCCCTAGACTTTTCTTTACCTTTACTTTCTACCAGGGCCGTAATAACGCCTCCATACACACTGCTAAACACATTCAAGAGTAGTTTCATGAGCAGCAGGAAGTCCTTTCTTGGCCCCCCAATCAGATCTATACATCATTTAACCTTCATGGCAGGTAGATGTCCCTCAAAGAAATGGAGGCTTTCCTTCTTGAAGGAAATTCCAATATCCAACTACACACAGTTCAGTATGACAGTAGGACAAGGAGGACTGGAGCTGGGTGGCTCTTCTCCCTATTAGATACTTTATGTTCATACTTTGCAAGGTATTTCCTTTATTTTGTCCACCCCCTGAATAATATGCCACAGAGATGCCACAGTTCTTTTAGCATAACATCAGTGTAGACCAGTATCTGCTACAACCCTGGACTTCCGCCAAGGTGCTGAATTGTGTAGAGAACTGAACCAAAGGAAAACTTCAATAGCAAAATCAATATGTTTAGTCTATCTGGCTCTATGAAACATGTTGATTTGGTTATCGAGGTTTTCTTGTTCTCCAACGGTAGCTGAATTTGGACTTTGCCATGGCATGATAACAAAGCTACTTGAGCTATTTGATCCTTCATACAGAGTTGTGTTATGAGCGCCAGTAGTTTTAGGCCATGATCACATAGGACGATCTTCTAAATGCTCCTGCGTCTTTTTGCTGTTCAGTGGTTTGGTCATTGGAAGTTGGAGGTGCACGTCTCTTCCAAACTATGTGCCTGGTATTTTGGAGATGGCACTACAAGATGAACATGTCTGAACATGCCAGGCCATGGGTTATGCCAAAACTCTTGGTGCTCGGTTCTCTCCTCAACTTCTACTTCAACAGCAAGCAGAGAAATCGCTAACTCACTATTACCCATACTTTCAACGTTCTCCCTTTTGTAACTTTGGATCGACAATGATGCGACACTCCTTGCGCCCTTTGACCTATTGATCTATTGACCTTTGACCTATTACCAAATACCAAATACTAGCAACGCTGACAGCTGAGCTTTGCCTTTGAGCAAGAAAAAAGCTCCTATTTGATCATGGCCTTAGGCTACACAATGTTTAATTGGAATGAACTTCATTACCTCCTCCATTCTGTACGATCCAACAACATACAAGTAGTTTCCTGGACGCCCAACAAGCCTGTGGACCAAACAAAACCATCAAATGTTGGAGAAGCAGGTAAAGGTTATGACTATATCATTATATTCACTTGCCATGCAAAAAATCTGTTCGCACTCATGGTACAGTAAGATGCTTTGGATAATTGCATTCACCAAATGTTATGTTATGCTAACATGCTAACATTATACGTTCAGGATTAATCATGGAAGCTAAAGACGTTAAGAGGATAAAAAGCATTAGCACAAGAGCACTGGAGTTGCTAATGATACACAGGATGATTTTTCAAAGCAATAAGCCATGAACATGCGGTGAGTGGGTATGCTTTTTACCTGCCCCTGAAAAAGGCCAAGTAGACAATGGGAGTGAAGGCATTGACAAACTTCAAGATGAACGTCTTGAAGATCAGACGCTCTTCAAAGCTCTTGTCTGTCTTTGGAACCTCTGAAAACAAAAAACAGTTCAGATAAAATGTGGATTCTTCTTCTATTTTTCACTGGCTTCCTGTGGCTTTACTTCCATTATAAAAGCTAACTCTTCTAACTGGCTTTGAACCACAATACATCTGAACTCCACTTTGATTGATTCTCCAATTGATCTTCAGCTCATTAGACATTTGGTAGCAGTTGCCTTCAGGAACCTTTAGGCTATTTTTGCGTTTCAATGTTTTCCATTTTCATTTCACTGAGGTATTCATTTCACTGAGGTATTCTGGACAATTAAAGTGTTGTCTGGACTTTAGTAAATTCAAACTTATTAGTGCTAAATAACTAAAACTAAATGACACTGTGCAAGACTAATCCGCTTGGTATTTTGCTATAGGTGGAGCTCAGTATGCTCAACTAAATTGACATTACTTATTCTTTAACCAGCACAGAAGACAACATGCATTTGAAATGTAATCAAGGAATAACTTTGTTCCCCATTGCTAAGCATCAAACATCATTGCTTGCTTCATTCTTAACTGCAATATACAAACTTGTACCTTATAACGAGTGGTATAAGTTCATATATTGTGATTATAATTATTGCCTCTCATCCAATCACAATGCGTGGCCATACCCTATCATTTCAGTGTGAATTATCCTTTACAATGGTCAGCTCTGAACTGTGTGCCCTACCCAGCGTGGTGAGCCAGCGGGCGATGGCGGCGTAGATTTCATCTAAGATGATGATGACAATGAGGTTGATGATGGCAGCGGTGGTTTTGACGGTGGCTCGGATGTTGGACCGTGCTGCTGGGTAGGAGCTCATGTGCAGCGCTGCCTTAATGCTAATCCGGTACAGGATGACGCCGAAGACGATGGCAAATGTCACACTGATCTAAAAGGAGGGAGAAAGAGAAGAAGACAGTCATGCAGTCTAATCGAGGCTGGGAAACCGTCTACAGTCTCTTGAGGCTACATGATGAAACCCATTGGAGTAAACATCCTATTCTCTATCACCCCTTAAAACCTCCAAAATATCTCTGTATTTATTGTAATCAAAATGTGAACATACATCTTCATACAGCAATATCAGCAATTCATTGCAGCAACATCATGTATACGATACAAAAAATCATCAGCTTGGAAACATAATATAATAACTAATCATTAAAAATACTCCGTACAGATATCACTGACTTTTTGGCAAAAGTAGTTATGAACCAGTGGGGCACTAGGACCCAGCAGGGGTAACTGCTCAGAGGTGATAAAACTTGCAGGTACGGTCATTCCCTTTTCCTTCCTAAGCACCACTCCTGCTGGAATGTTGCACAAAAATCCCACAGAGCTAGTAATTGAACAAAAGCAACCTGAAGTGTTTCTCGCTGGGGTGTGGCACATATATTTTGCAGCCGTCTTTCTGCCTTTTTTTTTTTTTCAAAACAACCAACCACTGTGTAATCACTCAATCCCAATAGTAAAATGGGGGTATTTCAACATTGGTTGCTATTTCGTACAGTATCAGTTACACTCAGTGATGTATTAAATAAAACGGAGGGTAAACTATGACCTCCAGTCGGTGACCATCATGAGGTAAACCACTAATGGAAACAAATCTATTATTATTTTGATTCCCTGAAATTAAAAACTCAGATCTTCAGGCTGATGTCCTGCAAGCCTGTTGATGAATCTTTGGGTAAGCTTGATTTCGATAGCTTTGGCATGCAATGGTGTGTATACGGGTAGAAAATCGAACGCGCACAATGCATGAGGCATGACGAAAGAAGATTTGTCTTATCTGGCAACTTGCTGTAATTTGTGAAATACTTTACAAAGATCAGAGCTGCGAAAATGAAAATGAATTGTCACTAAAGAAAAATGACAAATTCAGCTGAGCAACTTATCTTGAGACCAGTCTTACTATCTACTCTACACTATTTTACACTTTTATTAAGTTGTTCAAGCTGTAAACACAAATATACAAATAAAGACTGAAGTAAAGATTGTATTTTTTGTCACAGTCACTTGATATAGTTGAAGACACAAATCCCTAAGGAAAAAAAACAAAGGAACTCTGTTTTTTTAGTGTTTGATATAACTTCAAATGTCATGAAATGTCAGAAAGAATGAAGACACGGTCATTCATTGAGGAGTTATGAAATTTCCTCTGGGCTGAAATAAGACCAGCCGCTGTCCCAACGTCGACAACGTGACCAATAAAGCAGTTCAGCATATTTTCTAGAAATATAAAGTAATGTAATCATCCAGAATGACTCACCATGAAGCCCATCATAACCACAGTAGTCAGGTAGGCTGGCAGTCTGTCCGTACAGGTCAGCTTCACCTTCTCGCCCTAAATCACAGACATGCCATAAGTGAAGGGCATGAGACATCAACATTAACCATGTCTCCAGCTGTTAGAGGTCTGTGTAATATCTGTGTGTGTGAGTGTGTGCATCTGTCGGCCTCAGGCGTAAAGAGCTGCCACTGGTAGAAAGAGCCATGGGGTTGTGACGGTATAAACACACACACACACACACACACACACACACACACACAGTTTGTGGCTCCAGTCGAGCACAGCTAACTCTGCCCCCTAGCTGTCAGTCACATCACATCCTACTGAGAATTGGGTCAGCAAGCTCAGACGAGTGTGTGTCCGTCTGTCCCTGTGTGTGTTTACAGGAAGGCAAGACATGGCCTTGGCTCAAAAACAAAAGGCTCATCATAAGTTTGGATGTGTGTGTATGCTTGTGTGACAAGTAGCATGTCAGATTGGTAGCTAGCATTGGATGACTTAGAGAATATAAAGAGTACACAGGTAAATGGATTACAGGAAAGGAAGGAGTACGTCAAGGTTTTGATGGATTGTCCCATTGGTCAACTTCCCGTTGACTGACAACAAAACACAGACAACAAAAATCACCCATATCTCCCTGGTAGATAGTTTGTTCTGGTGTGACATGCTAACACTTTAGCATACACTATGTTGAGTGATAGTAGGCTCCATGCTAACACTTTAGCATAAACCATATTCCGTGATTTATTTTACTTTGAATCATTCTGATCTTCATCTAAGTCATCAAATAGACAGGGGGAGTAGCAATAACACTGAACTTTCTCTATCTGTATGCAGTCAG
>CABFOQ010042084.1:28170-57699 GCA_900660455.1 Gephyroberyx darwinii
TTATGAGCCTCAACAGCTCTTCTCTGGAGGTCCTCTGGAGTTTCTTTGGACCGGGGCATATTCCACTTCAACAGATCTCTATTTTTGGAGAGCAGATTGCATTGGAGAGCAGACAGATATTTTGGCTTGTTAGCTTTTGCCAATAGCAGGCTGCTCTGGCTGAAGAGAAAGGCTAGGAGCTGGGGTCCAAAATCTATCTCATGACTGAGACAGTAGTTTTCATATCATATGACAGTAGAGTCATGGCAGCTGTAGTGAGTGATGCAGTTCTCAGCTCTTGGTATAATGATTTGCTGAGGAATATCAGCCCCCTTTCAAAGCTAAAAGTCGTGGTCTAAGTCAACGCTACATTTTTGACACTGGTTTTAACCTGCTTAGAGATGGCGTTAATTGCTCATAACCTATTTCAAAATGAATACTAAAACTCTCAAATATTTCCCTGTAATTGTCTAGAATTTCTGGCACTGGCACCTTCTTATATAGAAAACCTAAATAGGCTCCAACAAGCTGTAAAAGGGATTTCGTCCCATGTCAACCCAATGATCGTTACCTTGGGGGTTGCATGTTCCTGCCTCAGTGTCTTCTGCATGACCCGGAACTCGTAATCAGCTCTGTGGTGGTCCTGGAAGAGACAACAGCTAGTTTACATGCCACATCCAAACATACTGCAGTTGTCCTGAACCATACTAAGTAATAAGTAATAACCTGAATAAGTAGTAAGTGTACAGGTAGACGGTGGAGAAGGACCTTATGGAGTGGTGGAATGGAGACAGAACTGAACTGAACTGGTCTCTTGAAATTTTGTGTCTTAAACAATGTGATAATAAGTTTCTCAACCATGAAAGGATTATGTGGAGGAGACTAGAAACAGGCATTAGTTTGACATATCAAATAACGCAGTGGAGAGTAAGGGTGTGGAGGTTGGGGGGGATAAACATAACCGTTAGCTAACCTCTCAACGTGACGAACAAATGTCCAACTCAAGCCATTGTCACATATGTTGTTTTTCAACCGTAGGAACTATCCAGGAACTTATTACTATTGGCACTTAGTTTCAGGACCTTCGACTTTCCCACCGGGGGAACTAGCCTCCGAAAAAGGTTCCTACTAGCGAGGTAGTACTGTTTGGGAGACCAGGAACCATTGGGCGGAGTTGCAAAAATGACCAACTTTTTATTTTGTGGCAGATCAACACCATAGCTGCTTGAACTTCCTCCATGTTTCCTGTTGTTGTGGGGGTAGTCTGAAACTAACAGTTGCACTTTTGTCACGTCATATACTCCTTATGTGCATAATCTCCCCAGGACTTTGGTGTGGAAGCAACCTCGAACTCTTTTGGGGAACTACAAAGGTTCCTGCTGAGAAGGTTCCTGCTAAAAAAAAGTACCCAAAAGGTTCAGGTTCCTGCGGTTGAAAAACGCCTATAATCCTTTGGTGGTGGAGGGTAGTAATCTTCACATTATACATGTCCACAACACGTGATCTGCAACAAGTGTGTATGTGTGTGCATGCACGTGTGTGTGTGTGTGTGTGTGTGTGTGTGTGTGTGTTATTCACAAACAGCGAACACTACACGGTAAGCAAAGAGAAACAACGTTAGTCTGGAATGCTGTGACATGGCACAAAAAACTGCCACATGCACCGAGGCGATCACAGCACTAGAAAAGAAAGCTGAGGAGGGTTAAAGGATCATTCTGGCCATTAGGTCCATGTGTCAAACTGATGGACAGACATAAACTGACCAGCCTTGGACAACAGCAAATGACAAACAAACCCAATGCAGATACGGTAATCAGATAGGCAGACGCTGGCCAGCCGGCAAAAGGCCTGTTTCAATATGTGCATTAAGAATTTGGTCGTTCATATGCCCGAGGATTTATTCAAACCCTGGCATCTTCGTCCTTCCCATCAGCACGGTGGAAAATCTATCTGCGGACATTTTGCCATTTCATGGATTCTTGCACTAAAATGCCATGTAGCTTTACTTCTGTTTTATTCAGGATGACTGCACACGAAAAAGGCTGAATTGGAAACGTGCCATTGGGGCATTAGTTGGTTAAATCATGATAAGATATACTTTGATAATCTTGAATGATTTAGGCTATTCTGCATTTTTGCTTGCAAGAAATCGCTTTATAATAAAGAGCAGCAATTTAGTTGGGGGTTTTCCACGCCCACCTTAGCCACCTTGGTTATTTAATGACAGTTTGCATTGTTTTCGCAACAAAAATCATTTCTTTAGATACGAAGTGAGGAACTTCGTCAGGTCAAACTTCCCATCTTCCCAACCAGGCCCCTGAGAACTATCGCAGATACCATTCCTTGTCTGTACAGCTGAATGGACGATGGGTATCAGGTCATATATTTATTCAGAAATCCCCAGATTTTCAGAATATCATGGCTGCCACTGAACATAACAGTCTTACATAATTCAAAGTGGTTCAAAGTTTTTTTTGGAAAATGGATCTTGTGTCAGCATATAAACTCCGGATTAGAGATTTGCTCTCCTCTCTGAGACTTGAAAAAAAAAAACTTGAATACTTTGGCAGTCTGAATTGTGGTTTCCTACAAATGTTTCTTTGGAAAATGCGAAATCCTACACCTTGTCAAATGCGATTGTGGCATCGGAGTGGGGTTTCGGGGCGTCGGCTGCCGTCTGAGCACACACAGCTACAATGAGTTAGTGATTACTCAGGTATACACGGTCTCTCTTGCAAGTGAGGTTGGGTCGAATGGCGCACACAGACTCTGAGAACTGACTGAAAGGTGTAGAACGACGACTGGCCAGCAAACGGTAGTTGTGAAGGTAGCCAAAGGTAGTTGTGAAGGTGGCCAAAGGTCTAACACCAATAAAGATTGTGCACGCCCACGTACTACGATACATAACTACTGCACAACTTCCACTACTGCAGACTCTACTGCTAATACCATCCCTGCAATTGGGTAATTTCATCTTTTTTGAAGACAATGCCTGAAGATGCATGAAAAATGCATGAAGATTTCTGCTTGCTTTTCTTTTGGCAGTTTTGCTTTATAGGACAGTAGCATGAGAAAGGAAAGTTGAGCAATAAGGGGATGACGTGACAAAGATCGTAGTTTGAAATCAAACCCAGTACATTGCGCTTACATGGTATGTACATTAGCTAACTGCACTGTCCTTATTATTACACTCTCCCTTTCCTTTTTTTCCACAACAGCGAAGTGGTAGAGCGCCTCTATTTTTGCTCATCTTTTCTGTTTCTTCCTCTGTCTGAGTTTGAGCGGTTCACTTTGGGCAGATTTGTCTGTTTGACGGTGAAAGGAGGAGGAGAGCTTCGTGAGACGATGGGCTGTGAGTCAACAAACTGTCCTGTCAACTCCGCTGCCATCAGCAGACACGAACAACTGCAGCAGCATTGTCGAGAGCCCACGCTAATGAGAGGCCATGGGGACGACCGGCATAAGGATTAGAAACTCAGAGAAAGGGAGGATGGGGAGAGGGGCTCGGACAGATACTGACATACAGAGAAAATGCAAAGAAACAAAGAAACAGAAAATGGCAAGTGGAAGGCCCTGAGGTGGAAGAGACCTTGAGGGAGAAAGGGTTAGTGTTAAGTAACGGCAGCTGCAGAATGGATCTAAAACCGTAAGTCCAAAAGAAAGAAGGTGAGTTTAAATATAAGATGCCGCAAGCAATAGAGGGAAGCCAAATCCAAACCTTGTGCTCCTCCTGCAAAATACACACCACACACATAAAAACATAAGGGGACATCAGTCAGTCATCCATATTTAATTCTTGGAAGATTAAAACATCATTTTCCTTGTCACTTTTACACTGTTAAAGAAAAAACACTGAAGAGAAAAATCTTTTAATTGGGCAATTTAGAGTCAAACTCAGCATATGCCAGCCGGCCATCAGTAATGCACTGCCCTTTTTCATTATGATGAAAAAAAAAAAATGCAAAGGGAGTGCTGATGTCTGAGGCTGTAATGTGTTTGTGTGGGAACATTTTTGCTGAAGGCTGACTCACTACAGGGTGCAAACAAAAGACAGGAGTGATACATTCATATGCATATCGTGACCTATTTCTTTGAGCTCCTTTATGATGGCAATAAATTAACCAGAATTAACAACTTTAATCATTCAAATGTATGAATAAATTAATGAGAATTCATTAATTAAGTTTCCACCTGTTGATAAAAGTGTCAGAACTAAATTATGTGTGAATATAACCTGGAACCTGTAAATATGGACGGGTCCCAGAATGTAACATAAATTGGAAATGCTCATAAAACTTTTACTGGTTTGCCAATGCGATGACACAAGAGAAGTGGCAATATTAGAAATGTGATTTTGTTTTCTCTCCAGTGAGACAAAATATTGAGAAATAAAAGAAATAAAAAAAACACATACAGAATTTCTGTTTTGGGGCGTTATCTCACCTCCTCCTCCTCGAAGCCCATCAGGTCCCAGATGTAGTTAAGTCGCATCTGTCTTCTCTTCCAGTGCTCCATGAAGATCACCGCTGCAAGAGCACATGTAGCACACCAAACACAGAACATAAAATATCGCAATGCAGTACAATTCAATACAACACCTCTCTGGGAGTCAGTACTTCTCTCTGTACATATGCTACCTCCACAGGATACCTCCACAGCTCTGATAATGACAATGAACATTTTTCTTTCATTTTTTTCTGCACATATGGTTCCTCCATCTAGAGTTTTTGATAAGCTAGTATTGCACATATCCAGGTCTGCACATTCTGCACATGTGCAATCTACAGCTGTAAATTGTTTACATTGGATAAAATAAACTGTTTTTCTTATGCTAGTCTGCACACAGGACACATTGTGCACATATGTATGGCCTTCTGTAAACCTGCTAATGTGAATACAATGCACATTTTGCACATCATGTGTACAAGTTTCCTACACGATTTCAATATTAAAATGCCATACTTATTCCAGGAGTTAATTTTTTTGATTTGAAGATTTTGGTTGGTCTTCACTATTATTTACACCAATATCGTCTTGCCCCTTCTAACTCTGCCATATCACTCTGGACATGAAGATTATTCTTCATAGCAACATCTACCAGAATATGTGAGAAGACGGGGCTCCAAAGCCACACAAAATGTGTAGTCATTTGTGTATCGGGATAGTACTGCAATATTTTTCCATACTTTCCTAACTTTTTTGTGTGATTTCCAAACCTATCGACCTGAAAATGACCAAATCTCTTTTTCATGCATTTCCAGACTTTGCAGACCTGTGCAGGAACACTGTGTATATATGTTGTAACGTCTTCCTTTTCTACTTAAAATGTTCCAGTGTTGACATTGTTGGTTGTTCAGTGTTTAAATACCTCCAGTTTTTGCTATGTTCATATTTACATTCTGATTACATTACATTGCTTTTTTTGTTGTTGTATCCTATTACTATTTTTCTGCTGCAACAACCCAATTTCCCCATAGGGATGAATACAGTTCCGCCTTATCAATATATATCTTATATTGACCCTCCCTGGTCTTCACAATAACCTTCATAATGTTCTACAGGTCTACAAATGAAGCTATATGAATCCAGATGGTTGTCGTGGTGTGACTCTGTCAGACACTGGCGGAGTCTAAACTCATAACACCTCCCTGGTCTGAAACCCCTTCTGCTGCTAGCAGATGGCAACGTGGCTTGGCAGGACATCAGAGAAGGGCTGGGTGCATTGTGTGTGTGTGTGTGTGTATCCACTTTAGATAGCTTTGAGGCTTTGTATGTGTTAAGAGCCAATTTCATGTGCATTTAAGGTACAATGTCAGTGTTTACTGTATGGATTACAAACATTTTTCTTTAATTGTGGCAAAACTAGGGTTTGACCGATATGTTTTTTACCTATACCAATATTTTTGGAATGAAGTTGCCAATATTTCATGCTGATAATGTGACCATTTTCATGCCAAAGAAATCCCAAAAAGTCCAAGTATTCATTGTATCTCCTAGCTCTTCATATGCAGGGTGATATTTAAAGTTAAAGTGATATCTCACCTCCATAGGAGTGCCATAGCAATCAACCTCCAACATGAATACCTCTCACCACTAGCCATAATTGCAAACTCTTGGATTTTCCTCATGGGGGATTTCCACCATTACGATCTGCCAAAATACAACCACTGATCAGCCCAACCAGAGAGGAGAAAACTCTGGACCACCTTTACTCCACCATTAAATGGGCATCCCGCTCTTATCCCTGTGCCCCCTCACCCTGCCAAGAAAACATGTAAGGAGAGCCTGGAGAAGGACAACACTAGAGGCTGTCTGGGGTTTACTCCAAAAGATCACCAATTACAAGCCCGGGAGTTCTCATGCCCCGCCTCCCCCCACTCTGGCCAACCAGATAAACCAGTTGTACTAGCCGCCAACGGCCCTTCCTGCCTCCCCTGCCTCCTGCCACCTTGTGATATTTGCCCCAACACTGCCCCCTCCCACATTATCCTCAGGGAAGACGATATCCAGAGTATTCAGTACTCTGCTCGGCCTACTTCAGCTCAGCCTTCAACACCATCATCCCTGTGTGCTGCACCACAAGCTGGCCCAATTTAGTGGCCCGCTCTCATCTGCCAGTGAATCTCTGACTTCCTACAAAACAGGAAGCAGGTTGTCTGACTAGGCCCACACAAGCCCACCCTAGTCACAAGCACAGGTGCCCCCCATGACATCTTCTTTCCCGAGGCCGTCCGGCTTCTCATCAAATTGTCCCTCGCCCCTGACTCAGACATCTACCCTCATAATGCACCACTAAGGACCTAGTACCTCCAGCTCAACTTAGTCACTTAATGGTCTCTTACCCTGTATTTATTTAGTCTACTAGTCTTGTACCTTTTACCAACTGTGCAATATTCAGTGTGTGTATCGTATGATGGATTGTTCCCTTGGTTCTTCATGATTCGGCTCCATGCTAGTGAGAGAAATTCCTTGCACTCCTGCACTTGGCAATAAAAGTGAATATTTCTTGCTGATTCAACTATGCTGAACTTTATTTATCTCTAAAGGCATGTAGAGGAATAAGAAGAGCCACTCTCCTATAATCTGTACTTTTTCACAATGTGGAGTTTGATGCATTTTTTAAAGCCCTTTATTCAATCTCGGTAACTGAGGCATACAGATCATATTTCATGTTATTTGAGTAGAGATTTCAAGCAGCTGTAGCTTTGCCAAACAGCACCTGTGTGTCCATGTGCGCTTAGTGGCGTTAGACTGATATATTGGCGTGATGATAAAACTGGCTGATATTGGGCTTTTAAAAATTGGATATTGACCAGCTACTGTCAATATGATGGAGGCGAGGGTATGAGTTTTCTCAACATCTTCAGTCTGGAAAAAACTTGCAATGAAACCTGCTTCAACCTGCCTTAAGGAGCTGCTATAAAAGCAAATAAAACATTTATATTAGTTTAGCTTGCAATGGAGAGTTTTAGTGTCTCACGATGTCTCTAAAACTGTTTCAGAGGCTTTTCCACCATGACAAGAATAAAAGAAACACTGAATCCTGAAGTTTTTTGTCATGAAAACGGTCCAATTTAAAGATATTGAATATTGACACAAAATACCGACTATGAACACGTCATTCCAAAAATATGGGTATGTGTATCAGCCTTCAAAAAGCCCGTATAAGTTGAACCCTAGTGTGTACTGTAGTCATGCTTGGACGTGAATGTCTCGTTACCCCAGAGGGCCATGAATATGGAGAAGAAGACGGTGGCCGGGTTGTCGAAGAGGTGGCTGGCCCGGGCGGTACCGCAGGCTGTCACCAGCTTCCAGTAGCTGCAGGCCCGGTCGCACAGCGGACACATGGTGATGTTGTTCCTGGGATCACATATCTCCATACTGACACAGATGGGATGGATGGAGGGAAATGGGAAAGAGAGCAATGATCATAAGAGTTGCGGTTCAGGTTATACAGTAGCCTACTGTACAAAATTCCGTACAGCAAAAATTTCTCTCTAACATTTAATTTCTCAAATTTGCTCTTTCCTACTGACACACTAATGCAGAAAACAAAAAATAAACAAATAAATAAAATTAAAAAATATAAAGATAAATAAACATCTAAGAACAAATTTATATTAAAAAAGACTTTTGCACAGTACTGTCAATATTCATTATAAAAAAATAAATAAATCATGATGTGCTTGATAGTTAAATAATTAAAAGAACATAAAATGACAAAATGTATAAATACATAAATTAATAAATAAACTTACATTAATTTAAATTAAATATATAAAAAAAAAAAAATTAAATATGTTGTACAGTGGTTCCATCAAGGGGGGTGGGCCAGTCTTCTCTATTACACTTGATGAACTAGACTGCTTTTATTTTTTATTTTTTTTTATTTTTATTATTTAAAAGTTACATAATGCAGCTTTAAGTAACTAAATGAACAGAAAATCAAACAAGAGTGTGTCCTATTTTCAATCAAGTCTTGAAAATAGATGCCTGTGGATATTATCCGAAGTCATCCTTGTTTATGCCCAGCCAGTATAACATACTGGATTGCTGTGTCTAAAAACACAAGTCTATATGTAGGGAACGATTGTATTTAGGGGAAAACAAAAAAATGACCTCCACTTGCATGTCAGAGTCATCAGAGTTAAGACGTCACAGAGAAATGAAGATAACCACCTCTATCGCATCACTCTGTCTAGGCTCTGACAGCATTACACAATTTCCCCACAGGACTCGTTCAAGTTTCATCGAATCGAACGAGGAACACCGTGTGACACTCATTAATGATTTAATGATTAAAGTCTGATGATCTTCGTGACTGATTTACGTTGTTAAGCCTGTAATGACATGTTGTGGTAATAAACTGGAGGCTTCAGGGTGTGTTTATGTGTCTGACTAAGTGAGGTCCTTTAGAGGTTGGTTTCTACCAAGGAGCAAATTCAGCTCAGTCAGTCAGGGATGAAACTTTATCATGATGTATAGCAATTGAGAAAATCTTTTTATACAAACCAGTCCTTTATGTGTCTAATTCATGAAAGTTGTATTATTTTTGAAAATGTAACTTTAACTCTGAATCTCTGAATTTTCCCCTCCATCAATAGTCTTCTTGCATTTATAAATTAGTAGAAGAAGAAGCTGGAGATGCTACAGAAATAAGAGTGAGGTGTGAAGCCTCCATGAAAAAATAACCAACACTCTCCAAAGAAACTGTCTTCATGAAGGCTGCATAGCCGAAACATGTTCTTCATGACTGCTGAAGTAAGAAAGATAATTAGTTTTGGAGAGTGTTGGTTATTTCTATACATCACCACCACATAGAAACAGAGTGGACCTCCAACTGGGATGATGTTTCTGTTAACAGTCTGATTAGCACACTAGCTAATGTATCTAGTAGAAGCTAGCATTAGCAGTGGCTAGTAGTCCCATGTTAACAGTAACTAAACTAGCCTGCTGGCTAGTTAGCTAGCTACCAGTTTGTTCAGGTTAACTGAGCTGACTCTTCTCCAGCTCCAACTCAGAGTGTTTTGGAGTAGAGACTAGGGCTAAAGACAAGACAGTTTACTGAGTCACAGTAACCTACATTTGGAGACAAATCTACCTGATCACACTGTTCACTTTTACTGAGAACGTTACTGGATGATCTACAGACACACCACAACAACCTGGTTCAGATAGCTCTCTCTTTCTAACCTGGTTTTATATATTTAGACATTATTTGTGTGCAGCCAATTCTCTAATGGACCTCCACGAGGTGCCAAATGTGGTTGATAGGAGATTTGTGACACAATTTCAAAGCTTGTGAGAAAGGTTATGGCAGCTTCAGTAGCAAGAGAATTTGTGTTTTGGTGTTAACGGGGAGTTTGTCTGCCTTTACCTTCTTTCCTTCTCTGCGTTTACATCTACACACTCTGAACTGGTTTCATACCAAATGAAAAACATAAAAATGTATACAGGGTGATGAGATTTCATGAGGATGTGAGTGTGTGTGTGTGTGTGTGTGTGTGTACCTAGGTATGTCATCATCCACAGTGGCGCAGCCATAGAGGAACACAATGACCCCCACAATGGCGGCAGGGATTAGCATCTGGGTGTAGACGCCTAGCCACGCAAAATACAGTCCAACCTTCTCCCCAAAATACTTCCTGTGAGAGGAGATGGCATGACGTTAAAGACGGCACATAGTTAAACTTTAATATATCATTGTCAAATTAATTGATACTCAGATAATATCATGGTCAAGCCAACTGCTAGCCGGTGACACAATGTAAAATGCAATGTAGAGGCTGCTGCCTTCTTGGAGATGGTCTTGTTTGTTTACTGTACAGTCTCAAAATAAAATAATGTTATGATTTATTGACATTAAAATACCACACATAGCTTTTAACCACTTCAACTCGTAAATTAGTTGTGATGTGAAATACATTAAAAGTCAAGCTTTATGACTGGGATGAAAGAGATATAATAGATCATATTAAAGATCATATGGGGGTACATTGTAATTAGAGTGAGGAAATATAGTCAGATTGATTGAAGTCAAATATACTGCATGTGCATAAACCCTAAACCTCACACTAATATCAACTACTGTATCTTTTACCGGCTTACAAGCCAGGAATTGATTGTACTGATCTGAAACTTGGTCCAGGAAATAACGTTGAGAATGTGAGTAAAAACTGTAGTACTTTCTTATCTTTCCCAACTCCCAAGGGAATAACGGCTCATGTGGGGGTCACGGATAATGAGCTAGATGATGCACAACTTTCATAAAGCATCAGCTGCTTCGTGAAGATCAAGGTAAGAAACTACTGAGTGGGAGGAGATGTAATCTGTGGTTGGGGAAATGCCTCTGCAGTTCACCTGCCGGGTACAGCAAGACCAATGACAACGTATCTGACCTGATGAGTCCAATGGGCTGGTACTTGTAGAAGACACTGTAGCTGGCCCACTCCTCGTACAGCAGCTATAGAAAGAAACAGGAGGTTTGAGTCAAAGCAAAGGGGAGATCAGGCTTCCCACTGGCCATGGGATTCCCAGAATAGCATGTAATTTTGAGAGGTGGTATTCCAGGTAGGGAAAGAATTTCATACACTCTCTGGGGAATTTCAGGGAATATCAGGGAATTTTACAAACGAGTCACTTCACAGGGTGAAGCGTTGGCTAGATGCAGGAGAGAATGAAGGTGGCGGGCTGGTTCTCCCTGCCACCAATTCAGGCTAAGTGGCAAATTGCAGCCGGGAACTATTTCTAACGATTGTCTTTGGGTCTGTTTGAATTTGGGTACTATCCACACGTTATGTGGCTATGCGGCCAACATCCCTCAATGCACCAAGATGCCCCAAAATTGCCGCTACATAACCTTTTTCTTGTAATTTATTGGTGGTTGGCATCCATTTTCATATTGTATTACCACCCTTTCCAAAAACGCTCTCCCAAGTGGATCCATTTGAAAATGCCGAACTCGCGTTGTCATGTGGACGACGAAAACGACTTCTGAAAACGATTGCTGTTATATTGTCACTTGATCCAGGCGTAAGTGGCCGGCCCGAGCGGTCTGCGAAAACGTGTCTACATTTGAACGGCCTAGTGTGGACGTGGCCTGAGTTTTATGTTGTGTGTACAAATAAAATGGCGTGCTGGCCAGTAACCTCTCTTCACCGTGCCGGAGGATCAAGTCACTTATTCAATCCTGTTTTTTCATGTTGGCTCAGCTCTGGACTTCCTGTTTGTATGGATTAAAGTGTACACTAACAATACAAGGAGAGTAGGGGTACACTGATGCTATGTTTTCATTGCTGTTATTGATTCCATGTACTAAACTTCATCAGGCAACAATCCAGCATTTACAAAACAATACAGATTTAGATTAGTTGGAGTTGAAGGAACGGGCCAACAGAGCATCAGTCGCAAGATAGGTAACAGGCAGCAGGGTGACATCATGAGGGTTCACCTGAGTGAATACCCAGTCGATTCACAGCTAAACTATCTCAGCAAAGGCAGGAGCCACACCGGAAGACTTTAAAAACCTAACCGAGTTTGAAAACACTTTTCATCACACATTGATTTCACAAGTTCTCAGTCTCTCAGTGGTAAATACGCCGATATAGACAATTAGACAAAGGTGGGGAATCTCACACTCGAACAAACCGGATGCCCCTGAGATGCATCTGACACCGAATCTAGCAGCAACTATATTAATATGCACTGATAAAAATAAAAAAAACTTTGAGAATTTGGGTGGTTGGTTGGAGATGCCATGGAGGGCTGAGGTGAGCAGGTTCTCTGTGAGCTAGGCTAGGCTAGCAACATTCATAGTAGGACAGGCTTTCCAAAGTTTTGACTCAAGAACCTTAAATAAGTTATTAGTAACTAATGACTTAAATAAGTACACATTAGTAACATTATCATGTAACTTTTTGGGCTGGGCCAGAGGCACAGCACCATACAGCACCATGTTTTTTGGCTTTTTTTGCTATTTCCCTGATATTAAACATTTTGGAGGCGTGGCTCATACCCCAGACCAGTGACATCACTAGACAACAGTGTTGTTTAATATATCCTCACTGTAAACTGGCTCAGTGGTATTTAGCGTCTGTGATCCATATTCAGGACCCAAACAGATGTTGGGTCATAAATATCCAACATGGCAACAATAACTGAGGTCCACATTCACTGAGATAGCGTTGTCAGGGTAATCTGAGTATCTTTTAAGAGCACAGCGTTTTCATGTTATTCACTAAGACAATTATGCAAATGTATGCAAACAAACCCCCAGGAAGAGCACTTTGCAAGCTAATAGCCTCTTTGGTGGCTAACTGCTAGCACAAATTCTATCCGCTGTAACACTAATTCACCGAGGCTGGCACCCTTGGGTCCTCAGGCCCTTTTATAGTTGGAACATTCTCTGATATTCTAGGATGGAAAACCCTCTTCCTCATTCTGAATGGACAAACTCTTTGTCCAAGTCTTTTCACCACCAACGGATCTCGATGTGCTATAATACTTACAATACAATACTTTGGTGTTGCAAAGTGCACGGCCTCGTCTAAAATAACTTAAATAGATTAAATAGAAACAGATAAAGAGATTCACATTTACTTTACACACCTGTCGTGGTCATACATACTGACCCCTGGCTTTATTTTCTGACCAGTACTGCTCGCCGTGCTTTCCACTTATTGCACATGGTCAGTGCACGCATGGTATTCTGGTTTGGTCAGTTTGGTGATACAGTACACGCTCCTCTCTGTGTTAACTTTTAGTGAATCGGGGCCATAATCAATAAACTCCTCACACTGCTACTTAATCTTTGCCAATCAAGCCGTCGATCAGGATTTTCCCTCCGAAATGTTGGGGTGGACAAATCGAGTGTGTCGCCAGGCTGATACAGTCCAATTGATCTCTCATGAAGATAAATGTGTTCATTAGTCATGACGACTAATTAATCAATCAATTGATTAGAGATTATACTGACATCATTCATGCTTACAGCTTCTATTGTTACTGGTGTGGCTGATATCCAGCAAGAACTATATTGATATTGAACACTTAATGCCTTCAACATCAGAAAGGACAAAGGTTTATACTCTTAATAACGTGACTCTTACAAGACTCATCCTGAACTCTAAAGGGTCTTCGGGCGAAAAAGGCTTTGTCAAATATTTTGAGATTTAAACTATTTGCCTCCTTTAGAGAAATGTAGAGTTGCTTCGCTTTGATTTTTGACTTCTATCATGTGGTTCTACTATTGGATTTTAGCATTGGTGAAGTTCTTTAATACCTAGCTATTTGAAATATTGGTAATATTGGGGTTTGAAATGAAAGCAATAAAATGTTTTTAAAAATAATCTTTAAACACGAGGAGAATTTGAGATTTCAAGGTTTCGACCAACAACTGGTCATGAACACAGTATGGACACAATCTACATCTCGGCCGTGCTCTAAGGTGTGTGTGTGTGCACGTGTGTGTGCATGTGTGTGTGCATGAGTGTGTTTTCTCCAGGGTGAACTGCAGCGTGTAATTACACACATCTGTATGCAGAGTGCTGCTGCGACGTCCTATAAACTCGGACATCTCTATAATTGAATACAACTGACTTGATTAGTGCAGTCAGAGCGCTTGTATTGATTCTGGTAGGAAGAGAGTGCATAAGTGACTCTGAGCTGGTGGAAACATTTCACACACACACACACACACACACACACACAGCATCACCATGCTGCAAGGCAACACCATGAAGGCTTTTAATCATGGGAGGCACGCCCGGCAGAGCTTTCAGATGACAGATCCTAGCAGATCAAGCCCAGGGTGGAAAACTATCACTGCATCTTCAACCTTTCAGCTGTATCGTCTGCGGTCGCTCGCTCAGGTGATCAACGACATCTCAGAAGGATTTCATCAGCCTCGGAGGCTCGACTCCTCCTGGATGCGAAAACCATTTTGTCTAACACAAGATTGCTGCAAGCTTGCCTGCACACCAATGAGCCAATACCTGATGGAGACCAGACACGCACACACACACACACACACACACACATGTAGGATAGGAGTCCTTTGAAAGCAGCAGGCCGAAGCTTTTCTGGTGCTTGAGAACAGCAGAAGGGGTATTATAAAGCTGTTGCCTTAGTGACACACAGCCTACAGTATAATTATGGAGAGTGTTAGCAGGGAGGGTGGGAGAAAATGACTTCAGACTCACTACGAGCTCTTATTTTCTTTTTCATTTTCCTGATTTACTTATTCCTAATACAGCCTGTGGCAAAAGCTCAAAAAATCCAAGAAACTGTCACACATTTCATTTCTCTCCAAAATGTTTAGGAGCTCTGCTGTTCTTCAAATGTCAACGCTGTCATGTGACATTCTTCATTACTGATTATTCTTTTATTTGAAAAATGACTGAATATTGTAAATATCAGGTTGCCGTGTATCAGTTAATAATATATGTATAGCTGCGGGAGGCCTACCTAAGACCAGCAAGTCGGTTTACCCAACGTTTTATTTTCAGAATAGAGTTGACACACACCTTCATGAGGTACATTCATAGTTAACATCATGGTGAATAGTTTAAAACTGATACAAGATATTTCTAAATATATCATTGATTTTTGTTCATATTGGGATTCATATGAAGTCACTATAGCTGATGTAGCCAACTGCATGTCACTCACTCAACATAGTGTATGCTAAAGTGTTAGCACGGACCAACGGGACCATCTACCAAAAACTCACTAGATGCATTTAACGAGGATTGATCACTTCAAATACACTAAGACGACAAAATTGTCAAAGCTGAAACTGAAAGCTCACAGATTTGGGATGAGCAAGACGAGGTGATAAATCACACTGAATCAGCAGCCTTCAATCTATTGATCGTTGTGTTGTAATGAGGCTTTGTTAATGGGTTGAAAGTGTTGGTGATTCAATCTATCGACCGATGGATTGGTCTTACCTTCCTGTCGTTGGATTCTGCATTCACCCCCTCAATGTCTCCCTGTAACACACAGAGTTTACATCAGCGCCATCAATACACTTCGGTGATGTTTGAACCGACATACAACATCGTTATTTGAGCTGACACCGATTCTAAAGTTTGTGTATTGTTTTATGGGCTTAGTTTTTATCAGTAGAGTAGTGCAGGAATGAGTCCTAAAACCAGGAAATGAGTTGAAGTCATGTGACCGTGGTGTAGTTCGTTGATAGCCTAACGTTAGCTTTTTACTGGCGATTGCACTTAAGCTTCAAAAATCATAAAAGTGGTGTTCATCTGTGCAGATTATCTTGCTGAACAAAACGTGTGAGTATCATAAACTTTTGTTTGCCACAGTTTATTTTCTGCAATAATCCAAAATCCAATGCAAAAATCCCATTGGCTTGTGAAAATGAAAATTCATATGCAGTTTTCATATTAGAAAATTCACCGAGATAGAATAGTTCTCTAGATTATCAAACTGTGTCCAATTTTCTCAGTCCTACCAGGAAGAGGATGTCAGGGAGAACAACAGCGATACTCACATCATGCAGTGGGTAAGCAGAGGTGTAGACACCATTGCCGAGGAGACTGGTGATCCCTGTAAGAAGCCACATTCAGCAGGATTAATATCTAAGTGAGGACACACAGCAACAAGACTCAGCTCTGCAGGAAGACGTGCTGTGGTTCAATTTGGCGAGCTAAGCCGAGAGATGACTGATGTGTCGTCACCCCCCCGTTTATAACACATAAACCATAATGGTGGCTACGGCTTAGGCTTTTTATTGTTGTTAATTATTTATTTATAACATCTCTCTTGTGGAGCCACTGACAAGCCCTTGGGCTTCAAGATGTACCTTGTTTCATTTCCCTTTATTCTTCAGATTCATATTTACTTTGCATTTTACACCCAAATAAATCAACTTTTCTTTTTCACATTGTCTTAGAGAGATAAGAAAGGCCTTACCCATTGAGTATTTGGCTCTGGTGCACCTTGTCCGTTTCAGCACCTCATAGACCTGAGGATGACAAAAAAATGTAGTTAAAGATAAAAGAAAATAGCGACTGCTGATCTCAAATCAAATTTAGCTAGAATAGAAAGCATGTCAGGTGCATAGGTGAAATTGTATTCATTGTTTATTGGGAAATATAATCTCGCAATGTGTCACACTGCTCTGAATTTTCCATGTTTCCCCTCACAGAGAGGACCCCTGTAAGAGCCCTCCGCTCTTGCCGGCCATAATTGTGTTTTATTGATGCGTATGTTGAGAGGTAAAGCTTGTCAAGTGCTCAGCTGAGAGCAATGCAACTGCTCTGATGGAGGAGCTGCACCCAATAATGAGGAGTCAATCACATTACCCGATCCTTAATTAAGTAGTGTGGTCGAAGCGATGGTGATGGGGGGGTGGGGAGGCTGGGGATCTATCAACAATGCAGCAGATGCACACATATAAGGTTGGTGCACAGCATGTATTTGTTTTTCATGCTCGTCTTTACTGAAGGAAGTTATATTACAGTGATAAATAAGTGATTCTTATGCATGCTATGATTGACAAATCAGTAAATGACAAAACATTGAAATTAGATTTTCTTTCATGTAGCGGGGGGCCTTATGGGGCCTCCTCAAGGACCCCATCAGACCCCATGTAACAACCGTGTAACACCAACCAGATCCAATACTTACTATGGAGCTCCTCGTCTTGCTGTCAAAGAATTTGTCTCTGTCAGATAGATCAAACCTGGCAATGGGAAACAAAACATGCCTGGTTTTAGTTGCAGATATGGAAGCTTGTACTACATACACTAAACAGAGAGATTAAAGCGGCACTAAGGCAAGATTTTTATGTCAAACTCCACCCATCCTATCAGCCTAAATCGCAAGTGGGGCTGCGACAGAGAAGGAGCGTTCCAACACCACTAACTGAGATGCCGTAGATTCCCCTTATTTGCCTTAATGAAATGGTGTCTTGTATAGACAGTGGCAGGAAATCTCCACACAGGAAGTGAAGAATCAAAACTTCAGAGTAAAATCCAAAAGTAGGGAGCGAGTGTGCCGTCCAGAGAAAGCAGGACTCACCAACGTTAGCTGAGCGAGCTGTGTGCAATTTACTGACGCCACCTTACAGGATTTCTGGGTATTTAAGTTCAAATACATTTTCAACAGTTACCTCTTGCTGCCATTTGGGGCCGCCTATGTGCAAAGTTTAAAGAACTTTAAAGGAGAACATCAGTGTCATGTAGTTATAGCCTGTTTACCCAATCATTTTGCAATGCTGTATGTAGTTAGATTTTTTAACACATACTTTTTAAAATACAAACTTTACAGTGTCACACCAAGCTTGAAATTAACTGCTGTAACAAAAACAACCTAAATAAGAAGACAAGGATGTGACAATGAAGTTTGTAAAGCAACATTTCTTCCTGTGGGTGTCAGGTGATTGACAGTAAGCAGAGCATGATGCGTGGGCTGGCATGAAAACACTCAACTTGGACATATTGAAATAAGGAAATAGAGAAACTTTGACAAAACCAAATTAAGGCTTCACATTCACTGTGATGGATATTCTGTCTTGGGAATTTTTCAAGTCCCTGGCAGTCAGCACACTGTAAAAGAGTGAATGTCAGCGAATGGCTTCTTGTGAAGGCAGGAAAACAAGCCCTGGTAGCTCCAACTACGCTGACTGTGTGCAGACCACCGGGAATAATGGAAAGGAGAGGGGCAACCTAGACCGTTGGCACAAACTTAAAAAAACAACACCAGTATTATTCTTTACCATGAAGTATTAGCATGCACCATGGCTAACTAAATACATACCACACTCACAGATGTGCACCTGCATCCTAGCTTCTCATTGCATCAAAAAACTTTGATGCCAAAATGTTGGTGCATTGAGTATTTCATGAGGTAATGTGGTATTTTGTTAAAAAATATGTTATAAATGAGTTATAAATATGCCATAGCCTGATGTACTGGTGAACATGAATCTGCTTCCTTTGCATTTTAAATGATCTTTTTTAATAAATTACTACACTGTTTATTAAAATTGATGAGGGTTAGCTGATTAAGAAGATGTGTAGAGAGTGAGTTGCTCAGCTGTTAGTCAGAGCTGTAAATATAGCTACCCCCTGCCCACTCTGTCCTCCATATATCACAGCAGCCTGTAAACTACAGCCATCCTCCTTGTACATCACTGTCCCGCTGATATGTATGCTTCAAGTTTCAATGCTTCGCTGGATTTCTTTAGTTTCAAGATGAATACACCAGGAAAGCATTATGTTTTAGCTGGATAGTCATGCTCTAGTTAGATATGCTCTTGCTGGGCTGGTTTTTCAGGCTAAGTTACACCCCTCAGGTTTATTAAAAGCTGCCACTTCCCTGCGTTTACAGTGATACAGGACCCTGTATGGAACCAATACCGTCCTATTTATTCCACCTCAGCTCAGACGTGATGCAATATGAAATACGGAAACAGCTGAGGGCTGAATAATTACAGGTAATTGTTACCCTGCACTGATCCATCATCATGCAACATGTGTGATGTGACAATGGTGACTAAGGGACCCAAATAGAAGAAAAACACACAAATTACCCAGGCTGCTTGCAAGAGCAAAAAGAGAAAAGAGAAAATATTCTGATAATTTCTGATTGTGCCACACTTATTCACTAATGTCTTTTCAGTTTATAATGTAAACTAAGTGGTACCAATTCACAAAGTGCTCGATTTTTCAAGAGCTCTCATCACCCTCAGTAACCCATGCATGCCTCTCACTCTCTTGCAGATTGGAGTTTTAGCTCTACAAACATTTCCCAGAAACAGAGCTGCTCTGGAAGAAATGATCTCATTGGCTGAGTTGAACCCCAATGGGCAGAACCAAAGAACCACAGTAAGAGAGGAGGTAGCTAATATTATAAAGCCTAGCGCTCTGATGCTAAATGAATGTAATCTAGCCATAATAAATTATCTAAGTCAGTTAGCCTAGCTGACCTTCGAAGTTCAAAATAGCCAGACTAGCCTACAACTATCTAGGTAAGCTAGTTAGCTAGCCTGCTGACCTTTCAAGATCAGAATCAGAATCAGATTTATTGGTAGTACATTCGCACATACAAGGAATTTGACTCGGTGACGTTGGTGCATTAAAAAAACAGACAGGCACACCAATCAGATAAAGAAACTCAAACATGATTGCCAAGGAATGAAACAAACAAATCATTGTCATTTATATTTTGACCAGCGATTCTTTGCCATTCATGTTTTCAAGTTAGCTAACTTGCGCTCCAAAAAAGAAAGAACCAATGATTCTCCCTCCAGAGCAGCTCTGCTTATTTGTAGAACTAAAAGTACAATCATCACTGTCTGCATAGACTGTATCAGGAAGTTTAGTATCAGTTTAGATTTTTTGATTTGAAACATTTTTGGCACGCACGCCTTATATCGCACAAGGGTCTATTGATGATCCTGGGTGCACAGAGCCACGGACGTGAGAAACAGCATTACACATTTACCCAGGTGCAACTGAAAACAGGAAGGATTCAGCTCAGCCAAGCAACCATTCATCCAGACAGAAGAGACTTTACTCACAGGTGCTGCTTCTCTCTGGAGAAAGGGTGGGAAAGTGGTTTGTTGCTCTGAGGCCGGTTGGCCTCCACGTTGGGGTGGAGAGGAGCCGTGACTTTGTGGATGAACAACCTGATCTTCTCCACCACGTTGCTACCCTGTTTCACCTCGTATACCTGCAGAGGAGGCAAGGGGGAGAACTTGACTTGGCGTTTATGGGACTCTCTACTAGGCTTTGACTTTTATGGCTTTTTCAAGGCCAGTACTGATATTTTTGGATCGAAGCTGAAGGAAAGAACACATTCATACATACAATCAAAAGGTTGCATTAGAACCAATTCAGGTTCACGGCTTCCACTAGAAAAGCAGTGTAATACTGATCAAGTTTGGTTGTTACATCTGCAAACCAAAAATATTTGATTTGAAACATTTTTGGCACGCACGCCTTACATCGCACAAGTGTATATTGATGATCCTGGGTGCACAGAGCCACGGACGTGAGAAACAGCATTACACATTTACCCAGGTGCAACTGAAAACAGGAAGGAACTGAAAATAGTGCAGACGTCTTCCTTGAACGCCCCTCCGCCCCAACTCTCAAATGCTCAACATGAACGGTGCTACGAGCGAACGACCGGCGTCACAAGACATTTCATCTGCAAAGGCTTAACCCCCTCATGTTCAAGCCAACAAAGCAAATGACAAAGCAGTATTATTATTCCATTATTTTGTATGGTGATATATTAACTTACTCTTATTAACTTATTAGCTTTCCATGTTGTCCCTAGAGGTCAATAAAAGTCAGAGATCACTTAATGTCAAATCAAGTTTCTTTCTGTAGCCCTTTATCACAAACAAGCCTCAAATGACTTTACAAGCATAACTAGGACAAGCTGATAGACAAGCAGATTTATGACACAATCAGTTAATCAGTCAATCAATCAAATGGTCCATTGAACCAAATGCTCATGAGCAGGGCCGCCAAACTGGTTGCCACTAAGTAGCAGGGCACCACATGAAGGTAAAGGACAGGCCAGTAGGAAAGATCAGCATTCACATTGTAGGTCACTTGTAGCTCTGAGCAACTATGAGCCGTCAGACGTTTGATGCATAGATATACAAATGTCCAAAGATGTGGGTGGGCTGGCTGTACCTTCTTGGTGGGCATCTTGAGCTTCATGAATTCAGCCTCTCGACACAGGACCTTCCAGGGTGCGTGGATCTTCAGGAAGCCGATTCCAGGAATCTTACCCTGAAATACAGATGAAGAATGGGACGTTAAGAAACTGCACTGGTTACGAAAGTATTGGCATACTCATAATAAGGAAACATAATGTGTGAACCATCCCTATAAATAATATTTGCTTTGGTTAGCATATGGGAATAAACTGTTCCAGACAGACTGGTTCAGTGCTTTTCTGTCTGACTCAACACAATTAAATCCCTCCTGCATGTTACACTCGCAGGCACATATTCCTCTGCATCCACTCAAACACAATCCCCGTCTCCATTGCTGGATATGAAATTCTCTCTGCAGGTCTCTGTTGTTATGTAAAGCCACTCAAACACGCCCAGACTCACTTCACATCCCTTCAACTCAAAACACTGACCTGTCTGTTACTGTCTGAAGACGTAATAGCTATCCAAACAGACATTCAGCCTGTACATCAATATGAGACTAAGTTGTAAAACTTGTCTCTGCTGACTGTAAACAATGGTTAATTATATTACATGAGACAGACAGTAAATAGTAATAGGATGCATAAAAAAAGAATATAGCAAAGAGTGGTTATGTAAACATAGGCAAAACAAAAATCCCAGCACTAAGAGTAGAGTAGAGTAGAAAGTAGAAAGTGTATAAATGAAAAATGTATTTAAAAAAAATTCGAAAAATCCAGCAGCAACAGAATAAAATAAAATAAAATAAAATAAAATATATACAGGATGTTATTCACATTTCAGGTTGACAGGACGCCATACACATATACAGAAGTGACTAAGCAAGTAGAAGTGTGTTGAGAGAACTACACAACTTCCAGCTACATTTACTTCACTTCACAGATGGAGATAAGGGTTAGTGTACAGACACGAAGGGTTTCAGATGGAGGAACCCTGCGTACAGGAAACTACAGATGATTGTGTTCTGAAATTAAAGGGAAGAGCCACCCTCCACACTGTTAAAAAACAGCTGTTGCGTTTTGGTGTCAGCCCCTCAGAATCAAACATCAAGGGCTTCTTTCTAGACCAACGTTCAACAATCATACAGGAGAAATCCATCAGAGCAGAAGCACAGAGACCAATTTCTCCACCGACAGTAGCCAAGATAGACCAGAATGCAATGCAGCCACAAGATGTGTCGCCTTTTGAGTAACATGTCTCTCTCACTTTTTCTCGGTCGGAACAAGTTCACGGCCCTTCTCTGGCCCTCCGTCTAAAGGCATTCTGGGAAATGTAGAAAATCGCTAACTGAAGCAGAATTACACAAGGCAGGCTGGAGGAAATGCACAGATGATGATATCTACCAGCGGAAGAACAGCTGAGGGTGGAGTTTAAAGACTTGTCTGTGCTGTACTCTTAGATGCCACGTAGAACCATAATGGGTTCTTCAGATTGTCTCCGTAGGGGAACAATTTTTATTTCTAAGTAGAACCCTCTGCAGTCAGTTGCACTTAGAACTTTCTACGAACGGTTCTTTTTAGAATCATCTGAAAATGGTTCCACCTAGAACATTTATACATGTATATGTTATATATAGAGACTTGTGCAGAGAGTGCATAGAACCCTTTTGTGGTTGACTGGTTCGTCCCTCTATGAATAAATGGTTCTTTCTAAAACCATCTTTGGGCGGTTCACTGGAGGCCTGCACCATTGATTACATTAACAGGTTTTATTACATTTCCAACCATATTTAGAGGGTCATTAGAGGCTCCAAATGGCAAAACTGCCTCTGGACTACGCCTTAACCCTTATGTCTTATGTCCTATTCACAGGCTTGATCATGCAGTCATAAGAACATCCCTCGGCGAGGCTTGTTCACTTTGGAAACAGTTATTTCACTTCACTCGCCTGCAGAAACACGACCGGGAAAAGAAACGGGAAGAAGCTCTGTTTTCTCCAGTGGTGGAGACCAAGCTAAAATCTTCCTCATATCCATGCGTGCAATCACATAGCGAACGTACACTGACAACGCCAGCTGATGCGGAGCGTGACCCAACAAACAAACGTGTTTTCTGTGAGCAACGATATGACAACAAACAGACGGCCTCTGTGTAATGGTTTGAAAAGCTTACAAAGACAAAGAGCAGAAAAAAGACGAGCTGGCTCTCAGAGAGCATAAGATCAGGGCTGAATAGTAACAACCAACTGAGATCAACTGGTTTTACCTTGGGAGAAAATACTACATCTCTTAGGTATTAAGAAAACAAGTTGAGAAAATACTGAAAAATAAAACCGAGCAAATACAAATTTGTATGGTTTAATATCATATAGACTGAATCAGATACAATTATCAGCCATTGAGACTTTTATTTTGAAAATATCTCTGATTACTGCTTTAACAATGTTCATTGTTGAAATTCCTTTACTATAGATCATTCTGATAAGGTGAACAGTCTAGTAGTCTATACTGATAGGTGTATTATACTATATTAATTCTTCATAAAGCATGTCTACATGCCTAGACACGGTACATACAGTATTGCATGTATTTTGATGGGTTCACTTCTTTCATATGTCATATATTTCTTATTTGTGGTATATTTGTGGTATATTTTCATGTATTTTTCTTCATCTCAGCATGTTCTACTACTATTTTGCACACCCTTATGAAGCTGTAATCCATACTGTTTCATACGTTTCATTCCTACTGTACATTCTGCTTACACATGCTCAGGTGTTGAAATTGCATATACTTATATACTCCATAATTTGATCTATTCTTGTTTATATTCTATTTTTCTTTGCTGTATCCTATTATCTGCTTGATTTCTCCCCAATCTTATTTCTGTATACGATGCTGCATGCAACTCATGGTTAGACTCTTGCATCCCATCTTCTTCTGCAACTCCGTCTCGAGCAGCATCTGTTATCGACCATGCAGAGATTCACACACTATGCCCAATTATCAAGCTGTGTCCATATGTACAACATAATGAACTATTCTGATCTCCTTTTACACTGCTTGACCCCAATATCCCATCTCTATTAAGTTGAGAAGAAGGACAGGTCTCTCTCCATTCCCATTGATCTAGACTCTACATGCCTCACTTCTGACAGAACTGATCAATGGGCTGATTGATCCGGTCTATGGGTGAGACTCTGACCCTATATGGAAATGATGCAAGTGCCTAACAAATTAATGACAGCAATGATTTCATAGCGAGACGTCACTCATGGTGTAGTGCAAGATAATCATAAAAAAATCATTACATTGACAATAGCAGGACAACACCTTGATCCTTTCAGCAGAGGAAGGTGATGTCATTTCACCAAATTTCTCAGGAAGCCTAACACTCCCAAGCACTGTCTATGGGCCTTCAGCAGCCTTCAGCCAATAGTCTTGCTGATACAGTCTAGGAGTTGAGTGGAACCTCATAGAAGTAGCTTTTTATGGGCATCCCATGCATACCATGTACTTATGGTATCCTGGGTTGGAATCTGGCCTGGGACGTTTGTCCCATCCTCTTTTTCTTTCCTGTCTGGCTCACCTGTCAACTATCATATAAAGCAAAAATAATCTTTTAAATAGAAGTACCGTTCTATTTTTTAAATCTCTATGCTAAAAATGAATTGACAAAATACCTCTGGCACCTTGGTGATGCTACATGACATTCCAGATCTACAGTTGTCCTGCTGCAAGTGTTTTCCCCTCGCCCCTCTCTCACCCCTTCATCCTTCTCCAACTCCAGGCCCATCTCCAAGAGGTTTTCCTCAAACTCCTCCCGCCGGAAGCGCTTGTCGTCCTCGTGGTAGTCGGTCCGTTGGTCCTGGGCGGCGATCTCAGGGTCCTCCCTGGGCTGCAGTGGGGCCCGGCTCTCCCTCAAGGTCAGGCTTCGGCGAAGCCGCCGGATGATACTGTTGTCAGTGAACCGAGAAGACTGGCGGCGAACGCTGCCGGGCTTCTGGATCTGGTAGGTCAGGACATAGTCCACCCGCCGCTGGCCATCAACGAAGTACGGGCCTAGCCGAGGAGATTGGGAGCCGTCACCCGAATAGAGAGAGTTCAGCGGCTGGAAGCAAGATAGGGAGAGAGAGAGTATAGAGTAATGTATAGAAATGTCATTAACAGAAACAGGTATTACAACAGGCTGACTCACGGGGAGGCAGAATCTCACTTCTTACTTCTCTGTGACAGAAAAGAAGAGTGACTTACTTTGACAAAATGAATCAAATACACCCCGTATTCAATGTGGTGTGAAGAGTGTGTGTGTGTGTGTGTGTGTGCGCGCGCGCAGAAGACAAATTTCACTGCATGTATGTGTATGTGACAATTAAAGTGAACCTGTTTCTCTCTTAATTAAAGTTCAATAATGAAGAGTCACTGTGCAATTTTGCCTACAAAATGCGTTGACTGCTGTCACGTGTTAAATGCGCTGTACTTATTTTAACATCACTAAATAATGATCACAATTAGACATTAGTATAATTACCATAAACAAACGAGACCATCGCTGAGAAGATTGGCAGCCTCTACCGGCCTCTACAGTGAATTTAAATTGGGTGCCACAGGGTCGGATTTGGCGGGAAATCTGAAGGATCACTTACCGGCACAAAGGGAAATTGCTTTACAGCACAAAATAGTTCTTCCAGTACAAACGGACCTAAAGCTTTCAGAGTTTCAGAAGATGGAAAAATCACTTCCAACATGTTGATCCTCTTCAGTAAAGCCAAAGATGCCAGGGAGGGGGAGGGGGAACAGGAAGCAACAGGGTTTATGGGAGATGTAGTCTCAATTTGGAGAAACACTAGCACTAACAATACCACTGGCGTGAGATAGAGGCTATCAGTTGTCTCCACCATGGTCTCATTTGTTTATGGCAATTATACCATGGTATCACAATTTAGTTGATGTGTAAAAATGATACACATAGTACCTTCAAAGAGAAATGGGGGAACAACACTGAATGGAGAATAATATTGTAGATAGCTAATCTGCTCTGTTTCCACTGTTATTGTTCTACAGTGAATGCCATGCTTTTGTTAACTTCTGCTTTGGCAATGTCTGGAGTCACCATGTCATGCCAATAAAGCACCCATTGAACTGAACTGACCTAAACCAAACCAAACTGAACTGAACTGAGAGAGAAATGGGTTAGCTTAGACACGAGTCACACTCTGGTTCATGGTGATCGTTGCTTGAGAGAGTTGAGAGGTTTGATGTGGAGGAGCCAGTTTAAATAACTGAGGTAAAGCATAAGGAGAGAGGGAGGTGAGACAAGGAAGACAATGGAAACAGAGAGGGATAGAGAGCAAAGATGGAGACTGATGGATAGATGAGAGAAGGAGGTAGATAGGGAGAAGTAAATAGTACAGTAGATGCTCATACTTTTCTTTCTCTTCGGTGTATCTACCTCATGGTACACTGGACTAATGCACTCCTGGACTCTCTATATTTAGTAGCCAGGGAAATTCAGTTTGCAAGGCCAGTACAGAAAACATCATACACAACATCATGTACAACAGTGGGCAATGTATAACAAGCATGGGTCTCTCCACACTGATTAAATATGTAATGTACATTTAATGTCATCTATGATCACGAGCTTTGGGTAGTGACCGAAAGGAGCTCAGTAATCCAGGAGAACCTTTGTGTCGAGGTGGTTTGGTAAGGATTGCGCCTCCCTTTGGAGGTGTTTCAGACAAGACTGACTGGGAGGAGACCCCGGGGTAGACCCAGGACACCCTGGGGGGACTACCTGGCAGCAATCAGGGATCCCCCAGGACGAGCTGGAGGAAGTGGCTGGGGAAAAGGATGCCTGGGCTCCTCTGCTTGCCCTGTTGTTGCCCCAAGGCGACAGGGCATGTGGCTAGAAAATGGATGGATAGTGTCTGTGATATGCATACTTTACCATCTATGGTTTGCACTTTCTCATTGCACTGAATGGGAGTTCCTGTTGTCCCTGCACTACTGCGCACTATAACATCCTACAATTTGCTGATATGTCTCTTTGCCAATCTCAAACAAATCTGAACAATGGCCTATTTCTGGTCTATTTGGCCTGGACTATAAGCTTCAGTACAGTACAGTTTGGTACACATTAATGTTGCTCAGGGTGTGATGATTGGTAAATTGTGTCCAGTACAAGACAGTTTAAGTAATCCTCCAGCAACCACCACCACACAAAATAATCCATGGACATAAGTAGCATCATCTAATTCAGCATTGGTGGATACAGTAAGGCTATTTAAAACCTTTTAAAGAGGCCTACAGTGCATACCCTAACAAATCTCAAATAACAAATTGGCTGTTGCCATACATTTGCAAGGTTTCATTCCAAAATGTTATTTATTTAAATAAAAAAGTTAATAGTGAGCTTTACTTTCATGCCAGCAAGTTAGAATGTGCATGTTAGAATAGGTTTCATATTTTTTTTGGTTCACATTTATTTGTTTGCATTATACTGTATGTAGGGGTTTCATGTGACCATCTGGCAGCCATACTGGAGGTCCACAGCTCTTTTGCAGCCTGGCTGTGAACAGCTGATTGTGTTTCTAAACATACAGCTTGGCTGTCTCAACAGAATTGAATAGACATGGTTCATTTCTGTCTGTTTCTGACTGGGAACTGATTTAGTCGCTGATACATAAGATTGAAGATTGTTACAATAATGTCAGTTGTTAGCTAGCTAACCATAATATCTGGTCAGCTAACTAGCACACTAGCTAACGTATCTAGTAGACGCTAGCATTAGCAGTGGCTAGTCGTCCCATGTTAACAGTAACTAAACTAGCCTGCTAGCTAGTTAGCTAGCTACCAGTTTGTTCAGGTTAACTGAGCTAACTGTGTTTTGGAGTAGAGACTAGGGCTAAAGACAAGACAGTTTACTGAGTCACAGTAACCTACATTTGGAGACAAATCTACCTGATCACACTGTTCACTTTTACTGACAATGTTACTGGATGGAGATACAGACACACCACAACAACCTTTTTCAGTTAGTTCTCTTTTTCTAGCCTGGTTGTTAACAGCTAATTCTCCACTTGACCTTCATGATGGTGCCAGACGTGGTTGACAGGAGATTTGTGACACAACTGCAAATTCTGTATGAGTGAAGGTTAGATAAAAATGAATGACTTCATATCTGTAACACCAACACAACGCAAAGACAAGCACAACCATACAACAACAACCTTTGCTGTTTATTCTCAAGATGGCGGATTTGAACTTGAACACAATTTTCCAAATGGCCCTGCCTCTGACCTTGTCAAGTCTCATCCATCTGATCACAGCTCTGAGCGCTGTGAACGGCCAGTTGATGAAACCAACTGGAGGCTATCTGCACACCATCTAGCTCTAGAAGTGTGTGTCGTAATTGCCAAGTGCTGTAGTAAAACACACTTCTGGGGCTCTCTACTGGATGGCTACACAGTGAGGTATGTGCACACACACACTCACACACACATCCATATTTCTACTGACCATGAAAGATCACACAGAACAGGCTGTTTAAATCCTTTAAAGCTTTGATTATGTTAGATGACACTTTAATGATCCTCGTGGGGGAAAGTGGGTTGTTGCGGCAGCAAATAGTAATAGGATATAGTAGAGTAAAAATAGAACATAGACATGAAAATAAAATATAAACATCTATGGGGTTATATAAACATCGGCAGGATGTTACTAACAGTACCGATTACTCGCTTAAATATGGGCTACTAAATATAGAAATGTGCTATATATAAATAGAAGAGAATATAACAATATGAAAAATTACAAAGTATAAAATGATGGAACCAATATTAAGGTATCAGTATATATGCAGTGTGTAACAATAGAGGGATATGGGAATGTGAAGAAACCAAATAAAGGAATAGGATATTGCTATCTAATGTTGATAGAGGGGTGATTAGGTAGCAATACATATTGAGGATCTGACCGTTCATGGTCGTAAATTCAGTCTGAATGGAGTTAAAGTGCTGCCTACCTGCTAATAAACCAGTACTCCGTCACAAAACTAATATTTGCTCAGTAGGCAAGTGCCGACATGAAAGGCTTTTCCTTTTTTCAGCCACCGACTGAGCCAACAGTGAGAATGTGTGTGTGTGTGTGTGTGTGCACGGGGGGAGGTACTGTGAACATGTGTTGGTGTAGATTTCTTTCTTGAGAAGCAGCCACCCCCCCACACACACTCACACTCACACACACTCACTCACACACACCACCACCACCACCACACACACATACAAACACAACATCCCTGTGGGATCCTCATCTTCAGCCCTCTCACAACAGGAAGTAGTCATGGCTAAAAAGGTCAGAGGTTGTTTCTCAAAGGGGTGCGTGAGGATGTGGTGGTGTACGAATCATC
>CABFOQ010042091.1:0-13884 GCA_900660455.1 Gephyroberyx darwinii
CTTGGCAAACTAACTAACAAACTAGACTTATTACGGCAAAAGCATGTACAGCAGATATTGTGTAATATTTTTTAATATATTTTTAGATAACATACTGCCTAGACATAATTATAGGACAATCACTACACCTTTATGCTGAGAGAGGTTTTATTCATCAACTGATCATCAGCCCCACTGGAGAACAGAGATAATATTATACGTAGTGTGGGAGTGCTGACAGTAGCAGTTGAGCCTTTCAGATTATAATGGATGATACAGTCAAGGGGGCACTAGACCTTTTCAGTGGAATTTTCTAACAAAGACGTTTAAATCAGACTGATTGATGGTTTCTACGGTGGTTTAAAACTCTGATAGTTCATGGTAAGTCTACCTTACACCGTTAAAACACTATGGTTAATAATACCTCTACTATAAGAGGCTTAAAATCAGCCAATAAAAATGGGACAATTTTAGGAGGAAACTTTGAAACTGGGTGTGTAACTTCTTGTGTTGTGCAAATTACATTTTGATCTTGGTTTTTAGTGATGTTGAGGTGTCATAAATACAGAGGATCTTTCTAATCTTCCTTTCCTTTGAGTTGGATCTCTTTACCTTGCAGTTGGAGGTGGGCTCAAGGCAGCACAGTCTGCAGCCAAAACCCTCAGCAGCAAGACAGAGTTTCACATGCTCCTCCTGGGAGGTGAAGGTGCTCTGCAAAATCACCTCATCCCCCTGACCCGGGAACACACACACACACACAAGGCACACACAACTCAAATTCATTCTTATCTTTATCTCGAATGCCAAAAGAAGCAGGTCAAAGGAATTAAGCTTTCCACTGTCTATTTAAGGACAGTGATGAGAGGGAGAACAGACGGCTGGTCTCCACAGTCCAACCAGGTCTAGTAACACCTCTCTGTACCCCGGCTGCATGCCACCATATTGGGATGATACTGCAGTGTCTGACCCCCGCTTCACCCTACTCTCCACTTCCCATATCAGCAGTACTCTGGAATCAGTCTGTCACACACCGCCCAACACTGAGGCAGCATGGGACATCCGGAGGGCTGAGGGACAGGGCTTTTCTTCAAGGTACATTTGCACAGTGAAAGTGCACTAAACCACATCAAATGTTGGAGGGCTGAGGCCTGGAAATGCATAACCATTCAGCTTCATTTGGATTGGAAACTGACATTGGCCTATTTAACATATATTTCAATCTGAAAAGTGAATGTAGGTATGGAGAGATATCTAAGACTTCATACTGACTGACTTTGGCATGTTTCTGCATGTGTGTGTATGTGTGTGTGTGTGTGTCTTTTACATCCTCAGCCAGCACTCTCCCTGTGACATGTACTTATCAGAGGGCAAAGATAGCAAGCTGTGTGAGGACGACTCCCAACTAGGGAAAAATGATAGGAAACTCCACGATCTTGCAGCTGTTGATAACAGTTAAAAACTAAAAGCCATTTGTGAGCGTCATTTACTGTACCTTTACCATTAACTGAAAAAAATCCAAACATGGCAATGTATTGACTAGAAAGTGTCATTCACTTAATGGAGAATTGTGTGCTAAGAGTATTAAATGTTTTTAGATAATCAGCAACTTCTAATTTAGTTCTAATTTAATTAAGTAATAATTAGTAGTAGAAATAATAAGTCATAATAACAAATAATTAGTAGTAATTTACTTTGAAATATTACTTTAATTAATTGATATCTTTAAAAGTGCACCATCACTAGCAGGGAGGCTACTTTACCCTAAAGTTCAACAGGTGACATCTCTTGTTAATTAATTTATAAACTGACCGTAGTACAGGCCTAGCTGAATTCAGTTTGTTAACCGCCCCGGTTAACCGACTCACCGTTCGGAGACACTGGAATTCATCTTCGCCTTCTCCAGTGTCGGTCATTATTTCACCCAAGCTAGCGAAGTGAGATTTGGACAGACGGTGCAGCGACGGTAGGAGGCGGAGGAGGACTGGAGCACCCGCTGGGATCTTCGCGGACTGCCGTTGTGGGCGGGGTCTAAATCCGATAACTAGCAGATAGAGAAGTCAATGTGTTTAAGACAATGGTTTGTTACTGGCACAGAATAGAATAGAATAGAATAGAATAGAATGTGTTCCATATAGTCATTCAGAAGGTTATTATGTGGATACCAATACACAGTGTTGGGGAGTAGTCTCACTCTATAATTTAACTAGTAATTTAACTGCCTGAAGGTTAGCTAATTCAGAAAAATCTTTTAAATCACCTCTTTGTAGATGTGCTTTTATGTAGTTGTATTTTTATTTCATTTTTCATTTTTCAAATTTATTTAATCTTCGTTTTTAACCTACTTTATCTTGGTTGTGTTTCGTCTTTTCATTTATGTCTTCTTGTAATGCACTCTGCTTTTAGATAAGTGCTATATAAAGTAGATATTACCACTGCTACTTCTATACATTTTTTTGTTAAAATCCTGATCAGTGATATTATTGCAGGCATGTGATTTTGTATTTTATGACATTGCAGATGTAGATATGATCATTTCTTACAGTAGTTTGAGCTTTTTTAAGTTAACAAAACTATATTTCTCTCAAGTGGTAGCTTTGTTGTACAGTAGTTCAACTTCTTCCAAGTAACTGCTTATAGACTAGCTTCCCTATAACTGCTAATACCAACTTAAACAAACCATTTTATCGATACCTTCAACCAATGATTCGATTCAGATGATGTATTTTAGCTGTGATTTGGCATGAGTAAAACAATTTCTAGTGCATAAAGTGAAAATTGTATTTTAAAGACATAAGTTATTATCAGGTTGAGAAACATATTAACATATAAGTAATCAATCAATCAAAATCAATGAATCATGAAGAGTTTATTGAATGAATTCATTACCTTCAAGTACAAAGTTTACCTCACAGAATTCACCATCAACACAGCCAGCAAGTTTCTTCCAATATTTTAAATAAGGTGTCTATTCTCACTGAATATCTTTCTTTGCCCACCAAAATACAACATAGCCAAGCTCTACGTAGAAATAAGAAACTTTCTTTGAGGAATAGGGATGATTTAGTATTTAAGGCAACGTGGTTGACGTGATCAGATTAACAGTACAGAAAAATCTAATAGGCAGTTCATTTGGTGCAGTCAAAAGAAACTTTCACTGCTTTGACAACTTCCACAACATTCTAGCGCTCCTGCATGATTCACAAGTTGGCACTGCATGTGAAAAAGAGAATTCAAAATATTTCACCCGTTATGCATTTTATTAAAGTTACTTAACTTGCGTTACATGAAGATATATAGTTTTAGCAGGAATTCATTTGCGTAGTACATATATCACCAGTACATTTTGGTTACATTATTGTCACTACTTTTAAATATTTCACAAGGGTGTGACATGATGCAATATGGAAGTATCTTGAATGCAATTTTTCATTTCATGCTAAAAAAAAAAGGTTCACACAAACACGAGTACACAGAATGCTAGCTGAACCAGCTCTATAAAATGGATAAATCTGAATTATATCAATGTGTATGTCTAGCACTGGGCGCTTAATTTAGTCTTTTTGCCAATTTCTATCTATTTTCATGATCTCAGTATCCCTTGTTAAAAGCTTGAACTCCCAAAACAAAGGCACTGAAAGGAAACATGAAAACAAAACATGACAGTGCTGGGCTCAATTGGACTTCTACATCTAATTGCTGCAACAGATAAACAAAAAAACTACTCAACATTATCATTGTGCTGTTGTATGAGTGCTTTAAGTGATCTGCATTTTCATGGTGTGATCTAACTTCACTTGAACTACCGAACACCATCATGTGTGTGAACACTGTACCAAAAAGTTAAGATAAAATGTACAATGCATTGTATCTCAAAATGTGGATCGAACATGGCAAACTTCTTGTTACTACTGCAGTGTGTATTTTAGGTGAATTTTATCCAAGAAGAGTAAGAGGAAAGGACACATTACAATGCACAACATGACTGCATACCAATGCATCGGGGGACACAACTCAACAGAAATGGAATAACTATGGCCACAAGCACAATTTAATCAACATATTTGATCTTCCCCAAATTATAAATTCCGCAATTTCATCCAAAAGTGGAGGGGTGGGGGATACACTTGTGGTTGGGTCAAGGGTCGATATGTGAGGGGTCATCTAGAAGTGGAGTTAAAGGTCGCTCTCTCCATAGAGGGCAGTGGAGAAAGCGGTGTAGTCTAGTGCCCCCGGTGGTGCTCCATGGCCAGTGCAGGGAGGCATCCTCATGATGCAGTATTCTGCCTGGTCAGGGGGAAGCTCTCTCCTCAGCTCTTCCACCAGAATGTAAGGCTGTGATGATGGGGAATAGAAAATGTGTTTCAGAATGGTGAACTGATCTGAGCCTAGTTCTACTATTACAGTAGACATCACAGTGTAGAAGTAGACTTTGCTGGACTGAACTGTGCTGGGTTTCCCATAGGCATCTTCATGCTAAGATCACGTTTTTCAATTGAAAGTTAAACAGCTTTTCCCCCAAAAGTATCTGCTATGATGATTTATGATCTACTACTACTGAGCTGGAAATAAAGACTGGACTAAATAAGATTAGACCACTACGAATATCTGTTGACATGCAGACTGACACAAACACACACACACACCTTGTCGGCTGCCAGGATTCTGAAGGATGCCACAACCTGCTCTGCAGTGTCTGTATCAGCTGTTTCTCTGGTCATGAAGTCAATGAAAGACTGGAAGGAGACCATTCCAGTGACACTGGGGTCCACCAGCAACATTATACGGGCAAACTCCACCTCTCCCTGAGAAAGGTATAGGACGGAGAGACAGAAAACACTATGTTATTGTGTTTGGAAAATAAAGCAAACATTACTGAACAATTTTTTCATTTAGTTACTTTGCAGTTAGTAGAGTGCAAAGTAATCCATCCATCCATCCATCCATCCATCCACAGCACTTAAAACACCCTACCAAGTCATAACCCATTGAGATGAGACAGGCTCTAAAGTCATCAGTGTCCATCGCCCCGTTCTTCTTCTACAGGTGGAGTCCAAAGGTCAGATGGGTTCACCATATAGGATATAAGGTAGGAACAGGAGGAAGGTAGAGTAAGCAAAGGTTGAAACAATGATAGAAACACAACTACCACACAGAAGACGCAGGCAGACAAACACAGGGACAAAAACAACAGTCCCAATGCATTACCAGTCAAAGACAATTGAACACAGTAAAAGAGAGAATCTTTAGGAGATAGATACCTGGGGTAATGGGGGCCCTAACCTCAGAGCTTATGGTTACAGGATGTTCTCTCTAACCACTAGGCTACCTCCTGCTACTCTGTTGCTGACGTGCTCACACTGCTTTAGCTGGGTCATCTCACGCGGATCAAGAGGGAGTGAAGTGATCTGTGTGAGTAGAGCGCTGTACCCGGTCAAAGTGGTTGAAAGAGGATCTGAACTCATTCATCTGCTGCTGACTGATGCCCTTGGCATCTCGGGTCAGGATCTGGGTCTCAATCTCGTTCATGGTGCGAGCGATAGTGGTGAGGAGCAGCTCCCAGCCTACACGGATGTGCTGTTGGTATGGTGACAGGGCAGGCATGTTAACACAGTAAATTACACACTTTGAGCAATTTTATGAACATTAAATACTGAAATATTAACTGAACATTGTATATAGAAATGTATATTTACATACCTATTTGCGCATTTTGTGAACGTGTATCTATGCACAGGTGTCACACCCTACTCCTATAATAACTGTAGCGAATTTAGGCACAGTATGTGTGTTTGTACTGCAGGTTTATACATACTCTACATGTGTGGGTTCAAATGCATGTCCACACATGTGTCTATATTGGCCAGTCCCACTGTCCTATACCTCCATGGTGTAGTTGGTGTGCTTGTTATCAAACACCAGTGACTCTTGGATTAGCTGGTGGTCTCCCTCTAGCTTGTCAATGTTGGGCTTGTAGGTGACGATGACGTGTTCGCACTGCTTCAACTGGGTCATCTGGTCCTCCAGGGTCCCTCCTAGCTCCAAGGAGCAGCGTCCAATCTCCTGTCCGCACAGACAGGAGAGTCAACTTCTTGGTTTTGGACCAATAGATTGGATCATAGCAGATGCTGGTCAAAGGATCAATTGTTTTGTTTACTAATTGTTACAACAAGTAGGATGGGGAGGGAGAGATTGATCACTGTACCTAATAGTAATTTTTGTCAAGAAATGTAGCATTTAATGGAGCAATATTGTATATGTATTACACTATAGATTCATGATTTTTCACTTTACTTTTTTCTATTATTAGAATAGCTATCATCATTTAATGTTGTTATCATGTCTAACCTCCATCCTGGTTTGTATCCAGGGTCCAATCAGATTGGCCTGGGCAGCAAACTGCCGTCTCAGCCTTTCATGGGAATGCTGGCGTGCCATCTCCTCCTGCAGGGCGCCATCTCTCTGAGGAACCAGCTTCTTCACCTACAACACACACACACACATACAGACACAGTGGGCCTAGTCATTACTCTGCGAGGCTAGTTCCTCCTGGAGAGAGCCATTTACATCAGACAGGAATGTGCTAGCATACGTTATTTACATTACATTACATTATTTTATCATACTCAGCTACACCCCTTAGATTCCAACTGGGTGCTGAATCCAATTCAGAGATACAGCACTACAGCAGCACTCTATTTTTACTGTTTAAGTTCAATAAAAAAGTTGATAGAGTGCAATCTTGACTTTTCTGTAGTGAATACTATCATATGGCTAAACCTGTTCCAAGACTTCCCTTCACATGTGTGAGTGCGTATGTCAGTTTTAAAGCTGTTGCTACCTTATCCCACTTGTTGAGAAGCTCTTCGATAGTGATGGTGCTGTAGGGGTTGGTGATGTTGGCCTTGATCCCATAGCTCTGGGAAATCTTCTGCACCTCATTGTGTATTCCCACGATGGCCTGTCTCTCTCCCTCTGCCTCGGGGAGAGTCGCTTTGAACTGCTCATGAGCTGCGATTAGACTCTGGAAGGGAAGGCCAGGGGGAAAGAGGTGGGTTGGAGTGAAAAGAAGCTCTGAGACTATTCAGAGAGTGACAGAACTGTGTCCATTCTATTCCCAAAGTTTTGCCATGAACATGAATTACATTCCATGTTTTTTGGGGGGTCTGACAAACCTATTGATGGCATACTATTACATTATAACGTTTGCATTACATTACATACCATAACATTAATTTAAGGCTGCAGTATAAAGCCCTCACAATAATAATTGATGCTGAATCATCATGGTAAAGGTGTGAGCAGGTTCATTTCACCTGGACTTTTTCAACAGTGTTAGAATCTCAGAATCAGCGTGAACCAACTGTGAGTGAGTCTACCTGGACTTCTTCGATAGTATGCACTATAAACATATCCTGCAGGTCCTCCATGGCTCCCTCCATCCAGTTGTTGAAAGGGGCCGACCTCTTGCCAAACTCCAGGAACAACTGATCGATGGTCTCCAGCAGCTTCTCTGTCCGCTGGGAGGACCAAGAACAAAATGACGGAAATACATCAATTAGACTTTATAATAAGTTACTCTGTTGATATATATGAATGTAACTGTTTATTCCTCATAATACGATTATGTATATAATTCATGATTCATGAGTTTATCTCATCCATAGTGCAAGAATAAGAATGCACACAATACAGACGGTGAGCCTAATCAGTACAATATAGGTGAGCTTACTAGGAATTGAACCCAGAAGTCCAAACCCACGGTTCAGTGCTATGCTCTACACACACTGACCTACAAAGGAGTTATCATCCTGTCTCAGACAACCCCAAAACAAACATCCCCTCACCTGTTTGTATGTCAATTCCAGGATGCATCACATTGTTATGGCCTTGATAACCCCTAAGTTTGGCATGGTGGTCCCATCGAGATTAGAGACCCCTCCCCTCAGGACAGGATGGTGGGGAGTGGGGAAGAGATGGACAGAAAGCAGACCCCTGTCCCTGTCAGTCAGACTAATCCTTGGCCCCTCTCCCGGGCCCTCACACATTTGCAGGTCCGGAACGCCCGGCGCGGATCAGAGGAAGTGGCTAGTGGGCTTTCTGCCAGACACATCTTGGACAGGCCCGCTACATCTATTTCCCCTTTATCCCCTCCACTTTAACGTCCTATCTGGGTCAGGGATCTTAGAGGGGATCCAATTATCTCGCCTCATAAATCAGTTGTGTCTCCACTGCTCAGATGTCATCCACAGACATCCAAACATGTTTACATTGAAAATATGATTCAGTTGATTTTGGGCGCAACATAATTCTGCATCTATTGCAGTCACTATGGAACATTAGCGCACTCTTGTGGGAATTTACTAACATTGCATATAGATGGGAAAATAATCCCTTAACTCTTCACTAGTTATGAGTATTCAGTTACTTCAATACACAGAAGTCTGTGCTGGTATCTTTTGTTTGCATTTAACTCGTGGATTTGAGTGCTTTCCATCTTAACCAATTCACTGACAAAAGCCCCATTTCCTTAGGAACAGCCGTCCTCACCTCCAGTGCCTCCCTCCTCTTCTGGGTTAAGGTTCCCAGCCGGTCCCACAAGTCACAGATTCTCTGGCAGCGCTGGTTCACAGCAGCAACATCATAGTAGTCCAGCTCACTGGAACAAAGCATATAAAGCAATATGTTTTGACTGTGATAAAGAGCTTGAACGTTATTTGTTTCTTTTAAGCATCAATTCCTATTTCAAACAAAGTACATTTGTAAAACACAACTGGCTAGGTCAGATGGTATAAAGCAATGGTGGGAGCGCAAAGCCAAACTCTGAGCTACAAAGCTCAGTTACTGTAGGAGTTAATAGGCCTAGTAAAAAATCTTAAAATGGAAATTAAATAGTAAAATGTTCACAACCCCTGGTGCCAAGTACAGGCGGTGGACAAACACCAGGTGAAAAAGGACAATTTCAAAAGGCGGCAACAAAGGTGAGTCCATTAGTGTGTATCAGCTTTTTCAGAGGAGTTTTCAAACCAATATGACGCAACTAAAGAGGCCAAATAGTTACAGGTGCATCTGTCAAAAAACTGCAAATACATTTAATGAGATGGAAAATAGTCTTGAAAATCACAGCACCATACAAACTATGTCGGCAAGGAGGTACAGTGGCTGCAAGGGGAAAATTTACCAAAGAATTTAATCAACACCTTTGGGACAGTCTCAAGACTATGTTGTGAGCCAAGATGGCATTTATGGCAGCACTTGAATCTAGTTTTAATGAGTACCTAAGAGCTGGTAGTATACAAAACTAGCAGCACTCAACATGCTTGGTTCAAGTCATTTTAGCAGGCCACATGCAAACACTTCTCATGTTTGTGTACTGCTGTACACATTGCTAAACAAAGCAAAGTTTCATGAACACCAGGATTAAGTTAGATGCCTTCCACTGCCTCAGCTTAATCAGTGAATGTTTGTTGTAAATTCTGGAGTATAAAAGGTCAAAGTAAACTTGCTGGAGGCCTAGTTTACAGCTTGTACACATTTCATAAAGAACAGAAGCTACTCTGAAGCTTCACACTCTAGGGCCACCCCCTGCAACGGGTTCCTGAAGTGTAGTCTGGTATCGTACCATAAACCTAAGTACCATTTGTTAAGTCAGTTGACCACTAAAGAAAACTCAGTTTAAGGAACAAAGCAGCAGACAGTTCTTTGCATTTGAGTTCTTTTATTAAAAATGAACATGTATGCAAGATGACCAGGACACAGCTTCAGCTGTATACATGCTAGAGGAAAGTCAGCACACTAAATTACAATTTCATCCAAGGCCTGCCTTTACGCTCATGGAGGCAGCTTTGTTAGGAGGAAGTCTTACGCATGGGAATTGGGGCAGCATAAGTCAACAGTTGGCCAGGATGCTGGTTAAAGCCAAGATCACTGGGGACATACTGGTTCTGAGTGGGGCTGGCTGGCTGAGGGGCGATGGGGAAACCTTTCCTCTCATAGTGGACATCCTCCCAGTGGTCTCTGCCATGCGCGTACTCAGATTGAGAATTTGTGATTGTGCCAGGAGGGAGCTGACCGGTCAAAAAGAGGTAGTATTGGCTTTGGCGAGGAGGAGGAAAGAAACCAGGTCCGGGTGGAAAGCTTCTGGGCACAAACCTGCTGGGAGCAGGACGCATTGGCATGGGAGCTTGGTCCTGGGTTTCCCTCTCTTCACCTCCATGCTCATAGCTTTCCTCAAAGCGCTCTAGCTCACCTGCCTGAAACTGAGCTGGAGGGGGAGGGGGAGGAGGAGGAGGAAGGAAAGAAAGCAGGTCCAGACACCATGGGCTCTAGGGTCTGCGTTTCCCTTTCTTGACCTCCATGCTCATAGCTTTCCTCAAAGTTCTCTAGCTCACCTGCCTGAAACTGAGCTGGAGGGGGAGGGGGAGGAAAGAAAGCAGGTCTGGGCTGGGGGGTTCTGGACACCAAACTGCTATGAGCAGTTGCCTCCTCAGGACCCCAATGAGAAGCATCCTTGAGTGAAGCCACATTGGACAGTTCTGGAGCAGGATTAAGACTGGGTTTGGAGCTTCTTCTTGGGTAACCCTCAGCTTCAGTAGGACCAGAATACACTGCGGCCACTGGTTCATATGGGGCTGAGACAGCAGATAGAGGGAAGCCACTGTTTTCGCTCACTCTAGAAGGTTGAGCAAAAGCACTTTGGGATGAGCCATAACTGAAGCCGGGAGACGCCTCCACTTTAGTGAAGCCGCCCTCATGAGTAGGCTCACTCTGCCTCCAATCTGGAGAAAAATGGTCATGTTGAAATCAGCAAATAAAGCAGTTCAGAAAGTATTGTGAATTTAACTCATGCGACTTCTAATGTCTCAGCATACCTTTTTTAGCAGGAAAGCAATGGACATCACAGCTCAGCAGTGCAATAAGGAAAAGTTGACTGTAAGGCAAGTAAATAGTTTAGGTCAAACATTTGGGTCAACAAGATGACACTGAAAAAAAAACAGTAAGACAAAACACAAGAAAAACTGTGAGCCATACCTTGAAAGATGCCACGCAGCCATTATGTCAGTGAGTTGGAATGATATTGGCACTTCAGAGCCTTGGTTAAATACGAAACAGGAAGTAGTCTGTGGCCAATCCCAGAGTGAGAAGGTAACGATGAGCAGGTGGTAGTCATTAATTACTAATTGGAAATGTCACTAAACCTCCATGCTTTTACATTGTTCAGCTCACATATTGAATGAAATGCACTGAAGTACAAAGGAGAAGGTTTCAGTATACTTATTTCACAAATCATTATCATGCACACTGTTTCAGAAAAGCCAGTAAACCGCTCTGGTCTATCAGCAACAGTTTAGAGTGGTTAAAAACAACAGTAACAATCCCATATGCAGACTTTCAGAACCATAAAAAGAATCTTTACAAGAAAGATAAGAGAATTCATGTGGCAGTGGTTTTCTTGCTGCTGGAATGAAAACTGCACTGCATCAACTGATTTTACTAGTTAGTTTCCCCTCTCTGGTTGTAGGTGTGCTCATCACTGAAATCAGCTGCTCTTGTGTTTGGCTGGAGTGAACACTTGCATACTCATAGGCCTCTATGGCACACTACTGAAAACCTCTGCTATAGGGAGAGCATACTTTAGCTCCTGTGCAATGGCGGCAATCTGCTCCACTCTGTCCTGGTGGGCTGCCAGGTCACTCTCAAAGGCCTCATGTTTCCGAAGCAATGCTCGTATCTCTGTCAGGCTGGCTGTTTCATAGTCCTTCTGAGAGAGGATTATTTCTTTACCTGAATATCACACACACACACACACACACACACACACACACACACACACACACACACTCACTATGCGGCAGTAAGGAGAATTCTGCCTTTAGGATTAGTTGTGGTAATATCTCAACAAAGGCCTGGGAAATGGAAAGCTCTTCCGAGGGAAAGTTACCGTGAACACTTTTCCCCTCAGAAAGTAAGTCTTTCACCGGCGTGCCGAAAGAAAAAGAGAAGAAGAAGAAGAAGAATGAAAGGAGGCGGCCGGGCTTTCCTCACTGAAATGCAAACCCACCAAACTTCCACTTACAGTAACATCAGCCGGGTCACAGGACGACGATTACTGAGTGAATGAATGACGGCAGGAATCAGTGAATGAATGAATACAGAGAAATAAAAAACGTAAAAAGTAAAAATTTTAAGGGGAATTACAGTTTTTTACCATCACTTTGGCACTCATTTCAGAACCTTGTGTTCATTTTTCAAAACTCTAGACATAAAACTCAAAACGGTCATCACTTGTAACACAGGCTGTCCAATGTTCAAAACATTGCATTGTTCGTTCATATCTTGCACTTGCAGAATGATGTAAGTAAGTAATCTCTGACCTTGAACGACCTCCGGGAGATGAGTGGTAAAACTACATGGAAGAACTTATCTCCTCCTGCACGTGTTTCTGAACCTCCAATGGAGTACAGGCTTGAAATCCAGGAATCTCAGCACCAGGCCGAGCAATTGTTGTTGAGTCATTGGTATTGATCAACAACCCCATCAACCCCTTGCAGATATATTATAGTCATTTTGTGCTAAGGGGCAGTAAAAACCTTATTTATTGCCCCTTAAACTCTTTTCCCCCAGACACAAGTCTTTCACCAATGGGCCGAGACAGAAAGGCAGAAATGGCCAAAGAGCTGAACTCACTCAAATGCAAAACCGCCAAACCGACAGCAACCTCAAATAAACCACAATGTCAATTTTAGAGTGACTGAATGAATGAAGAGAGGGAAATGAGAAACTGTAATCCTGTCTAGCTCAGTGGGTAGAGCCAGGCACTAACCCTACATTCACACCAGACGCAAAAGAATTCATCAGAGGTGGTGCGAATGCATGCACAGTAAATGAAAGGAGGCTAACAGAGTCAGGTGGACAGAACTTTGCTTTACTGAGGCGATAAGACGTTGAAAAGTTTCAATTCTAGCAAGAAATTTGCCTGCGGTGGTGAAGCTTCAGTCAGCTTCAAGCAGGATTCCATCCAGGCGCCGGTGAATTTCTCCCCTCACTTAGTATTTACAGAGGGGAAAATGTCCATTGGGTATTTTTAACTGATGACACTGACCACTAAAATCTGCAGAGAAAGTTAAAAAAACTACGTTCCACAAAGAAGGTATTGGTGGTGCTGCTGCCAAGCCTGCAGGTGCAAAGGGTTTCAAATGCAGCATGACAGAATAAAACAAACGATGAAGCAGAGTTTCACGTAAACTACACAGTCTCCGCAACAGAGATGTCAACCAACCACTAATCATGATGGACTATAAAAAGATGTCAACCACTAATCACGATGGACTATAGAAAGATGTTAACCAATCACTAATCATAATGGACTATAGAAAGATGTCAACCAACCACTAATCATGATGGACTATAGAAAGATGTCAACCACTAATCATAATAGAGTTGTGCAGGAATGAGTCCTAAAACCAGGAAGAGAGTTAGCATTTTAGCACTTCGGTTCCCTCGTCTGGAAGTCAATGGGTTTTTTGAATGGGTTTCTGGTTAGATGTCTGAAATAAGGTCTGTGGTTAACACAAGCTTAAGAGGTTTTCACGTTTTGTTCTACGAGATAAAATACGTCAGTAAATACTCCACTGGTGAATTTTGAAGCTTTTACGTGTCTTAAAAAAGGCGCTTGCTAACAAGTGGCTAAATGAAACTACAGAGGTTGTCGGGGACATTGAACGCATCACGCTGAACACGGTAACTCATCTCCTCACTAGTCCGCCTTTACAGCCTCTAGTTGTGTTTCTACTCTTCCAAACTATTCTGACTCAAACTTTCCAACTTGTAGATTTATCAGTTTCTAGTATTTTTAGTGGTGGTGACGTTGAAGTCATGTGACCGTGGTGACGTTCGTTTATAGCCTAG
>CABFOQ010042092.1:0-21765 GCA_900660455.1 Gephyroberyx darwinii
ACTTGAGGCAGGATGATTGGGTAACATAGTGGACTATAAGTAACAGAGGAACCATTAAAAAAAGAACCCAATCATAACTGCCTGTTTCTTGCCTGTGTATCGTCCTTTAGGTTATGTTCTCGTCTGCACAGAAAAATATACATGATTGACTTTCAGATATTTTCCCGTGATTGTGGCGTTATCCTATGTCATTATCCTATGTATCAAACCAAAGCCATCACCACAGGCACCAAGGTATAATGTGAGTCTGCTGTTGTATTGTACCAGCTTCTGTTCCTTGTTATCCAAGCCTGTGCTGTTTCCTCCTCAAGGTGTACGGCTCAGCTGGCCTGAACGCCCAGGAGTGTCTGCGTCAGTCCTGCAGCTCCGTCATTGCTACCATGAACAAAATGGCCACTGCAATGCAGGAGGGAGAGTATGACGCCGAGAAACCGCAGAGCAAGGTATTGATAGGCCCTAGCTTTCCCACCATGCTGAAACATAGAATCCAAACCTGCATGATGAATTCTTTTGAGAAAAGTTTGCAAGATATCTAATAATAGGAATTTCAGCCCTTACTTTGTAGTCTTGTTTTTACACATTTCTACCCTCAATCTCTTCTGCCCCTTTCCTCTCCTCATCGTGCCTTTCATCTTCTCTCTCCCTCCATCCCTCTCCTCAGATTTCTCCAGTGGAGATGCGTGCAGCCGCCGTCAGGGCAGAGCTGACGGACGCTGAGGGTCTGGGAGTCAAACTGGAAGACAGAGACACTGTCATCAAGGAGCTCAAGAAGTCTCTCAAGATCAAGGTAACACACACACACACACACACACACACACACCCCCTGGGTCTATACAAATATATGCAACTGCACATACTGGCTTATCTAAAAGTCTAAAGGGACAAATACATCCAACCATCTTCCCTTCCTCCCTTGTTTTCTCTCCCCATTCCCTGCTAATTTCTTCCCTCTCTCCCCCACCTCTCTCTCCAAGGGTGAGGAGCTGAGCGAGGCCAACATCCGTCTGAGCCTGCTGGAGAAGAAGTTGGACACCTCTACCAAAGACGCCGATGAGCGGGTGGAGAAGATTCAGACCAAACTGGACGATACCCTCGCCCTGCTCAAGAAGAAAGAGAAGTAAGAATGATGGACATAGATGCAGACGGAGAGGAGATTAACATGTTGGATGTTTTGCTACATATTTTCTCATTCTGGGTAACACTCTGTCCTCCTCAGGGAGTTTGAGGAGACGATGGATGCTCTGCAGGCTGACATCGACCAGTTGGAGGCCGAGAAGGCAGAGCTGAAACAGCGCCTCAGTTCCCAATCAAAGGTGACCATCGAGAGCCTCAGAGGTCCGCCCGCCTCTGGAATCGCTTCCATTGTCCAGGGAGCTGCTGGAGGTAAGTTTGTGTGTTTATGTTGGTTGTTTTTTTATGTGTGCATGCAGGTGAGGGGTATGCACCTATCACCATTTGTTTTATTCACATGGATGCCGTTTTAAATGTAAAGACCGGGGTGAGACCAGGTAAGTCCATCCAAGCACTGTTGAGGGATGTGATTTGTACAAGAAGCCAGTGGAGGTGAGGTTAAGTGGGCTCTGCAAACACCCCCCCGATCTATGGCCATTCAGGTCATCATAAAGACAAAGAAGAGGGATTGTTCAATCATCTGCTGACTTGTTGACTCTACCCTCCTTACAACACACCCATCTGGAAAACCTAGAGAAGCATGGAAATTTAATTTGATAATTTCCAGGTCTTGAAAACTTTAGGAATTGCAACTGTATGTCTGTCAGATATAATCAGAAATTCAACGTTCTCCCTCCTTCCAGCAGGTCAGTCTCCAGCTCTGGCAGGGCCGGTACAGGTCGTGGACTCCCCTCTCCTCAGGCAGCAGGTGGAGGCCCAGAGACTGGGCATCAAACACCTCAAGAACGAGAACACCCGACTCAAGGTACACTGGAAATCATTAACTGGTTGTTCTGGGTTTGTCTCCTTTCATGTCTGTCTAGCTGTCTATTCCACTGGTGCTTTCCAATCTGTTGTTTGTGTCTCATCATATTTCTGGCCCGAAATTTAATTTCTGCTTTATTTATTTATTCGCCTCTTTGTGTGTCTGTGTAAATTTATAACTATTTCTATTCAAAATCTTGTACTAAGCTACAGTCACTCACAGCAATGACTTGTATTTTAATTACGGGTTTCCTGATCCTAGCTAGCTAGTAAAAAGTCTTAGGTGGTGAAATCCCCAGAAATATGAAGCATCTCAACACACAACAATAATTAAGAGCAAACATGAGTAACTCTGAATCCATTCAGAAGCCCTAAGGAAGGGAGATACTAATGGATGGTGGAAGGGACAGGAACATGCAGTTTTACCTTTGAGGTGATCAGAACAAGCACTCAGCTGGTCAAGAGTTTACATTTCTAAACACATTTTTAGAGACATTCAATCACTTGAGTGGCCTATAACGCTCACTGTCAAATCATAAAATGTTATTTCTCACATTTCCGTGTTTGTGAAAGACAGAGGTAACCAATAAAACAGGGACCTTTGTCGCATGTCATCTCTCGCCCAATCTTTCCTGTTTCTCTCTACTATCAAATAAAAAAAGCTAAAAAACAAACAAACAAATCCCCCCCCCCATAAATCTATGCTGCTATAATCGCACCGTAGAGCTAATCAAATAGATTATTAATAATATATTTTTCATCAAGTGACAGTTACAGCTGTCTCTCCATAGTGCGTACACATGCACTATAGGAGTGTGTAAGCTTGGAAAACTGGTAATATTCACCTAGGGTATTGTTTCTATCCAGGCAGAGAAGATGAGAGCCCAGCTGGCCTCCCTGCCTCCACTCCGCCTCCCCAAACTGCCACAAATGGCCAAAGAAGGATCCTCTCCTCCGGAGGGACTTAACACTGGCATCTACCGCAGGACCGACCAACTGTTGGCAACCCTGCTCAAGCTCAGCGCCGAGGTTAAAGTGGTCGACATCACTGGGAAGACAGCAGGTATGTGTTGTTAGTACGTTGTGTGTGTGTGTGCGTGTGCGTTGCTGTTCTCAGCTGTATGAAGTGTTCATGTTGTTGCTTTCCTCTGCGGTGTTTCCTCCAGTCAGTGCCAGTTCCCAGCTGCTGGAGCAGACAGCTCGACTGCAGAGCCTCAGCAATGCTCTGGACAAACTCAAGGTAACGACTAACACACCCTCCTTACCATGTCCATACACTGATTCATCAAAGCAATTGCTGGAAGCCCATTCATTTTCTACAACCAGAGAAATGTCATAACTGATGAGCCTGGTTGCATTTTCTTTTCCTTGTTTGTAACGGTGGATCAGTTGGCTGCAGCTGGACGTCTGGGCGACCTTGCCCTCCAGCAGCCAATCACATACTAGCTTTTGTCCCTGCTGTCACTGTAACACTACTGGTGCTACTGCTAGCAATCAGCAAAGTTTAGTGGTTTCATTTAGGTCTGAAGGAAGAGGTGGACTCTGTATGTGGTAGCTTGGCAGGTCCAATTATTCCAGTCTTTATCCACCAGCCTCCATTCAAATTGTGGGTCAAATTCTCTAAGGAGAGTTTTGCAGTAGCCTAGACTAAAAACAACTTAAATGTCCTTCCTTGGCCATAGTGGGTTTTTTTACTAAATTTTTCAAGTTCTTTCGACATCTTTCTCTTCTCTCTTAGGGTGAAGTAGTTGAACATGTAGTCTCACATCAGCCAGGAGCAAAGGCCTCCTCTGACTTCGCCACTTTTCCAGTCTCCTCCTTTGTTAAGGTAACACACACACACACCCCTATTCCATATCATGCATTACAAATTGCACTGTTCCCCATGCAAAAATGTGAAATGACAGGTGTGCCAGAGTGCTTATCACGTTCATCGTGTCATTCAAGATTATTCCTTGACCTCCATTCTGTCGCTCTCCTAGGCCAAGGAAGAGAAGCAGGGAGGCACAGTGTTTGTGGGTCGTGTTGCCATCCCCTGCGCACGTGGACAGGAACAAGTCCACCGCCTCATCCTATCACAGCAGCAGCTGCAGCAAGTGCACCGCCTCCTCATGGCCTGAGATGACAAACCATTGACCCATGTCCATGGTTGACAGGCTGTCAATAAAAACAGCACAACTTTTTTTTCTTCCTTCTCATTCCAACTTCCACTTGAGCGTTCTCCACCAAGCTCCCTATTGCTCTTTAAATTCTCTCAGGAAATTGTATCCATGACATAACTGTAGCTGTTCTATACTTAATGCCAAAGAGACACAGCAGTGCTCTCATTAAATATATTAAATATTGGTATAGTCAGAATGCTGTGTAATGTTTTTGAAATTTCCAGAATGATTTGACTCCTGAATGTCACGATATGAGGGTGTGCATCGCTGAAACTGTTGATTGGTGAGAGGACTAACTTGGAAATGTAAACCAGCACCAACCAAGTGAATTTTTCTATTGCACTTGCATCTCTCAAGGCTTTTTGTCTTTATTTGTATTTTTTTTTTTATTGTGGATGATTTGGACAGTTAATGCAACCAATTCAATTCAAATGTAAAGCCCAGTCACTAATAACTAAGGTTATGAAATGTTGCCTGTCCATGAGTTGTCAGTTCCCACTGACTGTAATGCATTAAGTTCACAATCTTATATGAAGGTCCTTTGCCAATTCACAACTGTATATTTTAAGTCTAGATGCTTTGGCTGTTTGAGAATGTTAGAGCAATTTATATGTAGGATTTTCATGTTTTAATCCACTACAGTTTAGGGTAGCAGTGTAAGTTTTGAGTACTCCAGCTTTCACAGACCTTATGCTGATAATACTTTGTATTATTTAATACAAATTGTTTGGTGGGATAATAGTTTGTCTGCACTTGGGTGACACGCCATAATCTTCATTGAAATTTTCTTTCATGTCAAACTGTATTGTTTACAAGGTGGCCCAAGATAGTCATGCAAAAAAAGACACTTTTTTTTCTTGTATTTGCTCCATGTAATGAGTTAATGCCTCCAGACGTCAGCTACTGTAACTTGTGGAAGTAAAGGTTCAACTGTCTCCAAACTTTCAAAGCCATAGCAGTTCTTATACCAGAGGGCTAAGTTGATGTCAGATCACACTATTCATAGGTGCGTTACGCATACGAATGCCTGTTAGGCACTGTTAAACAAGACATGCTAAAATAATAAAGGTTTCTTACAAAGGAATCAACTGTCTAAACTGTAAAATCTATATTGTGTACAAGCAACAGCAAACTGTACAGTGATGTGTAAAAACAAGAGGCACTTGAGCTTCTCAATGTCCTGCCATCATCACCATGACATATTTAAACATAACTAGTTGAGCTAATGAGGTCTTTCATTTTAACGGATGAGTTAGCAAATATTTCTTTCCCTGTCTTCACATAACACATGGGTGGTATTAATATAAAGAATTACGGAGTTACAGCAGTTTCAAGAAAATCTGTGCTGCAAGGTGCTCCAAAATCTACTCAGACCATTGACTGTATATAAGTATGAAGTTTCAAATATTGAGTTATTGTGTTGACATGTATACTTACAGTATACTTGCCACCATGATGACATGTCTTGCATATCATGGTATCAATTCTAGATTCACAAAAGTATCGATTTGTTCTTCCTTTAAAAAGACCATATCCTCATAACTTTGACATGACTGACCATGACAAAGACTATAAATTCATATAAAGACTTGTCAGACTGAAAAGACTTACGAGGGTCTACTCTCCACTATAATCCTGGCTGTACATATCAGTGGGTCTTCAAGGCCAAAATAAAACAAAAACACCATTTTGTTCTGTGTCTGACATGACAGGGAATCAGAAGGAGTAGGAAATTATAACTTTAATGTTTGGTTCATTTTAAAATGAGTCACAAAGTCAACAACATTTAATTTACTATATTGGGAAGCAAAGTAAAATCAAGTTTAGCTATAAGAGAACCACAGTTTGGGATTGAGGAAAGTAGAGAGGAGGGGTGATGTTTAAAATGACACTCCTGGTGAGGAACATCAAAGGCCTTGCAGGACTGCGATAGAGCTGTTGAATCCCTTTCTGCCTTATTTGACCCATCTAACTTCCCTTTTCTCCTTGCCCTAAAAAAAATAAAATAAAAAAAAATAAACAACAAAATAAACACCTTTTTGCCACCTAGGTATTTGCTATCTTAAGACCTTCACTTGAAACACTGGCAACTTAGAGGATACACGTGTGTAAAACTCAGTAATATGGGGTCAATTTTTAGAATCAAACTCCTACTATTACTTTGCCTCAATAGTAGAAAGTAGAAGGATGGCTGGGTCTATGGTAGGCATACGGCGCAAAGTAGCGATGGTGGTGTCTGTTCCGCATTACCAATTGGTGGTGCTGTGGCACGGCGTAAGGCTGGAAGTGGTCGATTGGCCTGTAGCAGACAGCTGCAGGAGAAAGAAAGAGGATGTAAGGGGCAGGAACGCAGCTTTACAGCCGTTTCCCAGTGACTTGACTGCAAATACCTGGTCAAATATCTAAAAGCTTCATTGCTCAAATGCAAAGATAATCAAAGGTAGTGTTTATACCAGAGTGAATATAAGCTTCAGCTTTGTTATACAGATGCATTTGACAGCATTAGTTTCAGTTATTGAACAGTTTTTTTTAAATATTAAAACCATCATCTCAGAATTATTAGGTATCTTGCTCAATGTCACTTGGACCCTGGTCATCCAGTTGAGGAACAATCTTTCAACCTCTAGGCCACCCTGACACATTTGTGTGAGTATAATTTGCACACTTACGATTTCTGACCAGACCATGTTGGTGTCTGTGGACTGCTGTGTATGTTGGCGGTGGATGATAGGGTCTTTGAGCGCAGGGGGGCTCATGCCATTGTCGCTGCTGCCTTCTGCTGGTCTGAACATTCCTCTCAAAACTGATGTAGCCCAGGGAGGATCTGGGAAGAGAATCTTGGCAGAAATCTTCCCTGAAGCCATTGTAATATCCCTCCTTTGACGAGGGCAGCTCTGTGAAAGATATATAAGAAATGAGGCAGAGGGAAGGGAAAGCATCAGACAGAGGAGAGGTAGGGATTTGTTTAGATCATCGTAGGTGTCAAATTCCTGCTACAGTGTTCTTAAGGAAAACAGAAATCACCAACAACCTTGGATAAAACAAAATCAGATCACACAGAAAAAAGGTTAGTAGAATTTGCTCTTTTAAGATGTGACGGAAATAGGCTAGGCAAGTATAAATATACCCAAATATAACAAGGCTCTGGCCAAGTAGTTTTACCACTCCCAAAAAAATGTAAAAAATTCAACTTGAAGCCAGAAAAGGATGGAAAGAGAGGTTGGCAAAGAGGGGAGAAAATATGAAGGAAGTAGTGACAAAGAAAGGTGGCGCAGGTAAAATCAGACTAAACAGAAGTAGTATGTAGTTGTGTTCCGCCCATAACTCTCAAACACACAGAAAAATAGACCTATGGACCAATCCACAAAGATGATTCTGCTCACCACATCTTACCTGTGTTGGAAGAAAAGTAGTTGGAAGGAGGAGGGTAGGACTGTCCAGAGCCACTGGCTACTCTACAAGACACTATAATATTACAAGTATAACAGAGTGATTGCCATTCAGTGGAGAATCTCAAATATCGATCAGTCAATAAAAATAATCATCCACACATCATCATGTCTTACCTGTATTTTTGGCTGAATTTTTATAGACTTGCTTCTTCTCAGAAAGATCAATGTGCTCTAAAAAGAACAGAACTCATAAATTATGTGATTAAATATAATGGTATGCTTTAAGTAATAACAAATAAAAAAATGTATGTCAAACAATAAACACAGTTGTATCTATTATATATAGTAGTTGTAATGACAGTTACAGCAGTAGGGTCTAGTGTTTGGTTTGTATTTGATCATTTTCTTCATTTCATTTTACCCAAACATCCAAAATCCATAAATATGTATGGAAAACATACTCGTAAAATTGTGCTTCACTCTAGCCAGCTAAGTGGATGTGATGTGATAGGTAGGCTTACAAGCTAGCATTACGTGTTTAGCTACAGTTGGCAGCTAAAGTATTTATGGCTTCCTCCAGTGATGTTACACACCAGGAGGACCAGCAATCTCTATCTTTTTGCCTGAATGTGATTGGCTCTCGCGGCGCAACTGTCATGCTAATATGAATAAGACTTGTGAATTCATGCCTGGTTTGCAACTACTGTAAAGCAAATCACTATGGATTCCTCACCCCACTACTGCAGCATGCCTCAGCCATATGTCTAGACAAGTGTGTGTACATTTCCGCTTCTTTGCGTGTGTGTGTTCGTATGTATATGTGTGTGAGAAATCCCCGTCCTCACCGACAGTGGCCACAGGACAAGTCATTATGACCCCCCAGGCCTCTGCAGCGTGTTGTAACAGTAGTGAGGTTATCTTGCGATGGGCCACGGCGTTCCAGTGGACGCCGTCACTGGTGCGGTGCTGCAGGGAGAAGCGGAACTGGAAGTGGAGGTCCAACACGTCCATCCCGTAGGCATCGGCGAGAGTCCCGCTGTAGAAGTTGGCCTCAATCACGTCGTAACGCAGCTGGGCAGCCTTATGCTCAATCTGAGGGGTAGGAGGGAAAGGTGATAGAGCTATATAGCTTGTGGCTTGTCAAATTCAAGGACTTTTCAATGGTTTTCAGGATCTTGTTTGGTTGACATGGCAGGTTTTGGGGTTAGACACATACAAACTTCATTTTTTACCTGTGATCCAGAAATCGTGGTGAAATCCTTAATTTTAAATCTCTTCTATAATAAACACAAATATCCATGAGAGGGTTTACTCAGATGAAGAGAGAGGTCTCTGACTATAGACAGCAGGCTATAGTCAGACTGTTGTGTCAAGTGGTACCATCAAACCTGCTTGCATGCTTTCACACCCCAAGGCATGTCATCAAACTCAAAACAATTAGTTTAAAAGTTTAATTTGCAGATAAAATGATGTGGCGTCTTGTGCCTGAGTAGGAACCTTGTATGCTGCACTGATGAGCCACCTTTTATTGCACTATATATTGAGCTATTGCTTGATTGATTGATTGAATTTTCATTATATGATTTACATTGAGAATCCTTGGACAGACTGGGAAAATGACAATGGTCCTCTTGCTCAGTGGCACAGTGAGGTTCCACACCATGGAAAGAGACAGACAGGCAAGTTAAGAGATAGAAAGAGATGATGGGTGATCTAGGCTGTGAGGCAGATTTGAACAAGCAACATCAAGTTCCCATCCCTACTTATGATTCATATCGTTGGCGACAACCTACCTCTGGCACCAGGAAGCCACCCACGATGCTCTTGCCCAGAGGCATGGTGAGGTTCCAAATGACCAGCGTGTCCTGGGGCAGGATCTCCTTCAGCACCTCAAAAAACTTATGGAGGTTCTCCTTGTAGACCTCCACCCACTTGGCACTGTATCTGGAAAGCCAACACATCCGCATACGAATGTGCACACAACACAACTATTTATTAGGAATACATTTAATATGCACACAATATAACTAACATAACTAAATTTGGAAAATTACTGTAAAAATACTCTCTGGTAAAAAGCACAAACAGCCAAACTAAAGAACAAAACAAAACAATCTCATTTATGACGACTGGATAGAGGAAGGGATACAAGAGCCAAGCCTGGGTATGGGGTATCTGCATGTGCCTGAAAGGTACATTCAACACTTTTTAAGACCTTATTTATGCTATGTGGAATTCCATGCATGGCCAATTTAACATCCAAAATAAAGAAACACATCTGTCAAAACAGCCTACTTCCGATTGAACATGGCTAATGAAAGTTCTATATACTATACATGGAAAGTACAAGAAACAGAAAATGAATTGTTTTAGGGACACAATGTCCAATTATGTTTATTAAAGCACATGATGAAAACAAAACGTTTGGCATACTGTATTAACTCTGTCCTGTATTAACCTAAGAGTCGAGATGCACATGGGTCAAACTTACTGTGATCAACTCTAAGTGCAAGTAATGTAATACAACATAACAAACCAACACTCTTGCTGGTCCCATTCACATCTTTTGGTGACACTTGCTTTACAGTTCTGCTTTGACTACCTATCACTGATTGTAAACAATCTGTCAATTCCTCTATCTGATGTTATTATGTGCTTCATTACATGGTGAAAAAACATAAAAACTGTATTCAATATAATGTAAGACTTTTTAAGCCCTTAAATTTAGATTATTTTTATACTTTCTCAGGCTTATATGTCTGTGTGCACAAATCCCTCCCAAATCCCTGCCTACCCCCTCACCCATTATCACCTAGAAATATCCCAGACACAGGAGTTGATGATGACCACGTCCGGTTTGAGACCACGGCGGAAGTCCTCCAGGATGCTCTGCATGTAGGGCGAGTAGATGCGTGTCACGAAGTAGAAGCGGACCAGGTGGTGGTTGGACTGGAACTGCCGCACTTCCCGGTACTCCGTCCCGTTGTGCATTTGGTTCAGACACCCGCCCTCCACCAGGCAGTCCTGCTCAAAACTCATCTCACCCTAAAAGAGAGGGATGGGAGAGTGCGGGGAATAGAGGGACAAATGGGGAGAGAGACAGTGAGAGAGAGAGAGTAAAAGAGAGATATTCAGGAAGGGGCAACTAGCTATTTGAAGAAAGAGATGAGACAAGTTAATCCTGAGAGCCTGGGGAAGAAATGGTAGAAAATTAATAAAGGAAGAGTGGGTGGATAATGAGGTAGCACTACTAGGAGAGGAGAAAGAAATATTCTATCTTCTCATTAATACATTGCTGTGAAACTGTTTGTGATAAAACACCTTCTAAAGATAGCAATAAACATATCAAGACTGTCAGGTCACAAATACCAGCCCCAGTGATCCACTTTGCGTCTGGATTAGGTTGAATTAGGGAACTGCTACCAATGTTTTTTCTCCTTGTTGTTTACCTTGGTCTTGAGCTGCTTTAAGGTGAGGAATTTCTCTTTCTGTAGCAGGAGAACAATGTCCTTGTACACCGCCCGCTGAACTGAGGAGGAGAAACACAACGCACAGCACGGCAAGACAACACAAAGATTACGTGACTTAGAACAGTACAGTATCTCCAGCAGTGTGAAAGCCTCAGGTTTTACAGTGTTCCTACAGATTTTTCAATATGCATGTTGGTAGTGGCTGGGCAATTTGACTGTCAACAAGACCATGTAAATTATATAGCTGAAAATGATTCGCCACAGTAACAAATATCACAAATGACACAGGGTCTAACTACATGAAACAGCCCGTTATGTCTAAGTTTTCCCCCCCTACTTTAGTTTTTTTGCAATCCCTAAACTTAACATCTGGGAGTTTTCTATACTTTTCAGACCTGAGTAGGTACTATTTCAGAAAAAAAAAGTAGTGGTGGATGGTGGATAAAAATATTCTGTTTTCACATTCGTGTGCGGTGTTTAATATGTACTGTTGAGTGCATTAATGATATTTTTCTGACTGCCAGACAATATAAGGACACTGGGAACGAGTCAAGACATTGTATAGTTAATTTCTTTAAGCTAATTGGTCCAGATGTTTCTGTGAGCCCAAAACAAACCTTTAGATGTATACTTATTCATTTAATGTCTCTTCTTTACAGAACAAAAATAATAAAAAATAATGAAATTTTAGACCCAACTCACTGGAGTCTCCCAGAACCACAACAAACTTGTTATGGAGCAGTTGGCTGGCCTGCTGGTGGCTCACGCGCTTCATCGTCTCCTTCTGTTCATTAAGAGTCAAAGAGATTATTATTTAGTTAGTTATTTACAGGAATGGACAGGGTAGAGATGGATCCACCTTATTTATAGTTTGAGGCCTAGATGCATTTTGATGTACACCTGGAAATGTGTAGTAGTGGCAAGATAATTAGCTGACTCTACTGTTAACTAGCAATGAACTTGATGGTCCTACTGGTAAATTAGCTAACGTCAACTAGCTAACAGTTTCAAAGTCAAAATGATAACAGATACTTACCATGGTTAGTTAGGAATGATTTGTTAATTTAGGTAGCGTTAGTTAGCAATTGTTTTGGATTAGCTGTTTTAATCTCTGATGGAGACCACGACTTTAGCCCAAAAATTCGCTAGCTAAACATGTCAAGGTGTAACGTTAACTTTATCGCGCCAATTCGTTTTTTGTTTGTTTGAATACAAATGGAAATTAGACGTTATTTTGTGACTCGGGTATTATTCAAAAATCAAAATTATATTTAAAACCCTCCAATTTCACCCGCAATGATTCAATTTTGTAAAACTGCTGTCTGAGAACATTTAAAACATTTGAGTTAAAGTTGAAGTGCGGTTTGCTCTAGTTGCCAGCCGTCTCGAATTTGGTGCTGCCTTTCAGTGCTGTTGGAAATATCCCAATTAAGAGTTGGGCGCACATGAACGAAGAGAGAGAAATGACCCAATGAAGTGGTAAATACTAAAAAGGACTAGGAAACTGGGAGGTGTTAAACGCAAGAGAAACACTTGAGAACATCCAGAACCTCTGCAACGTATGACTCATTTTTATTCAGAGCTTGGTGCCATTTGCCAGTTGAGATATCTTGATATCTCTATCTTCAAGCACAATGCTCTGAAAATAACTTTGAGCCTCATTGCATAGCCCCTCATAAAGTCATTCAATCCTTACTTTAAACTTCTGCTAATATTGAGAATATGATTTGCAGTCTTTCTTGTGCGTGTGTGATAGGGCATAAATTATCAGTAATCAAACAATTGTTTTTAGTTTGGGTTTAAATAAAATGTCTCCCTGTAGAGGTAGACATTTGTCCTTGTTTGAAGGATGAAGGCTTTGAAGGTTTCCACTGAGTACTAACACACATGTGGCAGGTATATCAAGTGTGAACTGAGTTTATTAGAAAAAGTAGAGTAAATGGTTATACATTGTTGGAGATATGTCTTCAGGAAGGGTTATGTAGAGCATCCTAATGTCTGTCTTCCATCTGTCCAAATTCCTAATGCTATATGCAAAGACATAGATAAGTAGCTAAATAACATATTTTGGAAAAACAAAGCCAGCAATACTATGAAAGATTTTGTCAAGAAGATATCTGAAAAGGATGTCAAGCAGGGACAATGGATGAAGTGGGAGAGTGTAGAGAGGAAGGAATTGGACATCATGTTTGTAAAATCCGTAAAGAAATGTCAGAAATCAGCCATGAACGCCTTTCAGAAAAACACTCTTTATTCCAACACTCTTGGAAACAAACATGGAAGGAATGATTAGCCCCTCCCTGTTCCCATCACTAGCTCTTAAGGAACACAACCTCTCTCTGTCTTCAGTGAATAGGTACTCATCATTAATAATTCACTTGTTTTTATCAGTGGGCCATAGCTCAATAAATAACTATGAATACTAATAAACATGTTTCACTTGCTAGAAGTCACTGTCATCATCATAATCTATCACTTGGATCTGTTTTTTCTTCTCCTCCTCCCCCTCCTCCTCCTCCTCTTCATCGGCCTCATCTTCTTTCTTGGTCTCTTTTTTTCGGTGAAACTCCCAGTATATTCCAGTCAGAGCTTTTGCTGCTTCCAGAGAGACTTTCAGCGTTCCTATCACCTCCCTTTCTTCGTCCACACTCACAACTAGGGAAAAAATGAGACACAGAGGCAGACATTAAAAGATACTGTAAGATTATTTTAGTATAATATAGGATCAAATACATAGTTAAAGCACAAACTCATGAAACATACAGGAAAAAGAAGGCAAAACACCAAGCAGGTTTTGACGATTGAAACGTGACATTTTTCTTTTGCAAAAAAGACAATACGCCTCATACAAACACCTACTGTCAATCTGTTGCTCGATTACATCATTTCCTGTAAGTAACAGTTCCTGCAGGTCCAGGAAGGCGTGTCCTACATCCATGCACTCCTCGTCATCGTCCATCGGCTCGCTGACTACTGTAAACTTTAACCTGCCGTGACACACACATACACACACTCTTTAAAGTTTGTGTGCACACACACAGACACTGACATGGACTCAGATCAAGATGATGTATACGTACGGACATACGTACTTTAACGTCTGAAATGTGCACACATAGATACACACACACACACAGCAGACAGTACCTGCCCTGGCTGGGATCAGTGCCCTCCAGCATGGTGTAAAGATACTGTCTGAGTGGAGCTGACTCTGAACCATCCACATATATCACTGAGAGAGAGTCAACAAAACAAAGGTTAGAGAGAGAGAGAGACAGAGAGAAAAAGTAAAAGTAAGGGTGAAGGTAAATGAAAGTCATGTATTCACAGATACACATATAAAGCTCAGCCACTCTCACATACCTCGTGTGAAGTTGTAGTGAATCTCCTCTCCCTCCATCGGTTTGCGGAGGGACATGGGTGTTTCCGTTGTCTCCAGTGGGACGCCCACCAGCCGGTATTCCACGTAAACGCGCTGCACCGATTTGTCCTGCGCCACGTGGGAGGACGGGCCAAATGTCAGAGACAGAATCTCAACTCTCATTTTGTCTCCCTGAAACACAAAGAAATTCAATTCAGTTCAGTAAACTTTACTCAAAGAGGGGAAACACACTGACACTGAGGCGCTCATTTACAGCATTGATGAGATAAAATTCATAAAATACATATTAAAACTGAAACTATCTATCAGAATACAAAAGAGTATCTGACCAACTCTGACAGGTTAATAAATACATAAATTACAAAAAAATAAATTGATCTGTCACTTTTTCCCTCTTTCATTCCGTTTATACCTTTCTGATTTTTCGTTTTGGTGGGATGATGATAATATCGCTTTGTGACGAGCTTGACTCTGCGGACTCCAGGGCGTCACTGTCTCCTGCAGCTGCTGACAGAATACACACAATAAATTAACTGTCATTTGATCAATGGAACCTTTAATATGCCAACTAGACGGCACTCAGAGAGCGCAAGCCTCCACCAATGCTGAGCAATTCTCCAACTTGCTGTTACACCAAAAGACATCATTCCTGTCACTTAAATTTGAAGTTAAATTGATTTGTTGGCCCTGCAAACATACTCTTAGGATTTGAGATCAGGTCTCTGTTAGTTTCATAGTTATGTCTAAAAAAAGACATTTTCTCACTTTGAAATTCATCGACTAAGCCTAAATTACAAGGACTGACAGCATGTGACACCTAAATATACGTTTTACATGCAGTTATTTGTGAAGTTTTGAGTTTCAATAGGTAAAAAGTTGCATGATCAAGTCAAACATCTCAATAATCTGTGAATATACCTACAATTATATTACTGGATGAATTCTGTATTGGAGCTTTAAAATCTAAGGGGATCAGTTTAATAATCTATGCTACCAAGATGGATGCAATACCCGTCCATCCCTACTCAGATTGCTTCCTGATTGTTGCACATAGTTCTGTGATGACAGAAAATCAGACTGGTCTTCAGGATTGTTGTTCATGAATAGTTACCGCTCTCACTGCTCTCCTCCTCCTCTTCATCCATGGACACCTGATCCAGAGAAGGAAATGCCATGAGACCCTCCATCTCACCATCTAGTTCTCAATCCATTACTTTTCACCATTTTCTAATGATTCTAAAAATCATTGTTTTTTTTTCCACAGTATTGTTATTACTAAATGTGACTATAACGTATTGTTTTTTAGATAGAATGAGAGAAAGAGCCCCTACCTGACTCCTGGCATCGCTGACGGAGCTCTTGGCTGACGGTGTAGCAGGTGATAATCTAGAAGAAACTCTCTCTGGAGATCTTCAATAAGGTTAGATTAGAATTTTTTTTAAAAATATGTTTAAATGCATAGTGAGTCTAGCCAAACAAACAAATTAAATAAAGAGCCTAAGTACTGACTGACAATCTAGAAGGAAAAAAATAGGGGTGAATAATATTACCATACTGAGGGAGAACTGGTGGTATGACAACTTTTAGTAATGTTTTACTTGATTAGAAGATGAACCGGATCCTTAAAAGTCCCCAGCAATTCACATCTGTTCACACCTATTTCAATTTCTGGCTCCCTGTGAAGATACTCTCCCCTATTATTTTTTCCTTCTACAGCACGTTGTGATAATCCATGCATACACTGTTGTATTAAACAGGTATTTAAAAAAGGCAATGGAAATCAACTTGCTTGCTGGTTGGTGACCGATAGGGCGTGGTCTGACTTGGCTCAGGGATCACATGGGATCTGGCTTGGTAAAGGTCGGCTGACCTCTTGGTAGATCTCTTCCTGTCTGGGGACTGGAGGGGCATAGCTGGTGACTTCACAGGGGTGGCTCGCTCCGGCTGGACCTCCTGCGGTCTCCTCTGTTTGATAGGAGGGGGTCGAAGCTTGGGCTAAAGACAGATTCATATTTACAGTATATTGTTTATGTTGAAATAGCTGAAAACACTTTCTGTACAGCTAAGAATATGCTATTTTCAGGTGCAAAAATTCAATACCTGAGCTTTTGTCTCTTTCTGCACTGGTTTGGTTTCTCTTGGCTGGAGTATCTGAGTCTGTGGTGAAGGCACAGGAAGACAGCCATTAAACTAATTGTTGAATGAATGGGAATAGGTGGGTTTGAAAGTACATGTGACATTAATTACCAAACCATGTCAAAGAATAAAATAACCTCACCTTTACTCTCGGCTTGGCTACGGGCCTCTGTGCCTCCTCAGCCTCCTCTCCCCTCCTCACCTCCCTCTCAGGACTCTCCGTTGCTCTGTCCTGTCTCTTCACACCCCTCCCCTGTCTCTCCATCTCTCCCTCTGCTCTGTCCATCTCCCTCTGTCCCGGGGAGTCCGCCAGGGGTCGGAAAGGGTACCTCCATTTCATGAGTACTCTGACCATGCCTCGTGGTCCACCAGCTGGATCCCTGAGGACATAGTCACCTGGTAGCACAGAGTGCACAGAGAAAAGAGTTTCTGAACTGCTGAATGGATCGCTTGAAGCCAGAATGGTCAGTCGTCCATTTAGCTTGTAATTATTAATAGAATGTGGTCTGAACAGCTGAATGGGATACTTCATGTAAGCAGGGCCAATCAAGTCTATTATTGATATTTTCTTATTGATAAAATGTGGTTTCTTAACTGCTGAACTGGTATCATGGGCCTATTTCTACTAAACTTTGTAAATATGTGAACAAGGTCATAGATTTCATCTGTTTTCTTAATGTGGTAAGCCTGGTGCTACAACCAATCTCCCCCCCAAACTCCCCTTTGCCAAAATAAATCAAATCAGTCAATCCTTGTGCTGTTTCACCCAGATCAGAAAGCCACCCCTTCAACACCCCCCTATTTGTATCTTCTTTCCCTCTCACCTCTGATCTCCTTGCCTGTAGTCAGGGCTCGGAGTGGGACGGGGGTCTTGGCCAGGTAGGCCGGTGGTGTCTGGTCATCACTGTCATCAAACACATACACCCACAGACTGCCAGACCTGGTTGAAGTTGAATATTGTCAGTATTCTGAAAAGTATTGATGTTTACCTCTAAAAAGTAAACTTTTCAGGAATGGAGATCTAAAGTTACTAAGGACATTTTACAATGCCATCTCAATGCATTGGCTTAGTCCCAGGTCCATGGTTTTATATTATCTGACTATTAGCCAACACCAAAACAATGAAATAAGAAAATTGGCATAGTCAAAAAATCACTACAATATTTATATCTGTGGTGTTTAGAGTTTATAGTGACCTCATCATATTTGATGGTATTTACCTCCTATGGTATCACTGCAACATTCCTGTAATGATCTTGTTGGGATGTTTCTGTGATATCTGCATTGTGTCCTTCTAAAATGTATTATAAAATTACTATACTTTTTTTTTGTAAGAGTACAGTGTCAGTACCATACCTCAGGTAGTGCAAAACGTCAGCTGTTACGGCTAATGGGTAGCTGACGGTATCGTTGAGCACCGGGTCAGCAGTGCATTGGACGGTTGGAGAGACGTGAGGTGGCAGGTCGTAGAACCTGTAGGTCAGGTACGCATCAGGAAGTAGTCCAGGCCAGCGCGCACTGAGGCCCACACAGCGCTCCATCACTATCACCAGCTCATTGGGTATCCCTCCGCCGTAGTCATATAACTCCTGCTGTAAGAGAATAATGGAAACAACATCTTTGAATATGTTCAGAGGCATAACTTCCTAGCATATATCAGACATATTCATAGATTTCTTAGAAACATTTCTACAACAGAACTCTACTAACTCTGCTACGTATTTCACCTCGTGACCGCTCTCCTGCCAGCCGAGATAGTGCTGCACAGGACTCCTCTGTGTCGCCGTCCTCATGTCAGCTCCGCTCTCTGCCAGGGTGTCCATGGGCTCTGCAGGGGGGAACAAACGCACCCAGAAATCTACAACGCCAACGATGTCACCCTCAGAGCCTTGGAGAGGGAGCGAGAGAGAGAGAGAGAGAGAGAATAAGATAAGATAATTAAGATAATAAAAGCAATAATGAATAGGAAAATGGAAACCCGGGTCAGCTAGGTCAGGTATGTCTTAAGATTGTGTTTAAATATATCAAGAGGTTGTGTGCAAGGAAAGAAGCAGCAGTTTAAGTCAGTATAATACTGTTCCACCTCCTCACCTGTGATACTGACACATCCACTGATGCGCTCCCCTCTTCTCTCCATGGCACCCATGAGAGACATCTCCCCACTCCCGGAGGTCACAAACCTGACCCCTCCTAACGCCTGATGGAGCTCTACTCTGACCCTTGACCCCTGAGCTCCCAGCCTGGCCAGGTCGCGGGCCGCCAGAGCGTAGCGGGACGTGAACCCATAGTTGGGTTGACTGCCTGAGACCAGAGGGGTGGAGTGCACCTCGAAGTCCAGGAGGGCGTATGTGCAAAACGTCACAATCTCTTCACCTCCGCCCACCGCTACATGAATGCCACCCATGGTCCTAAGGCCTCCTGGGGTGAAGGTGGCGGCCTTGAGGTGTAAAAACCACAGATCGATCAAAATTAGACTGAAGAACAATTAATCATTTAAAACAACCTCACTGGTTGTGTGTGTGTGTGTGTGTGTGTGTGTGAAGGAGATGGGTTTTCAGGGACCTTGAGGTGAATCTCCAACAGTGACTCCCCGGCCCTCAGCTGAGAGAAAGACATGTCATCCTCGATGGGTTGTACCACTTCCTGGTCCACCCCCGGCCAGGTGTACTGGATTGGTATGGTCCGTTTGTAGTTCCTGGGGCTGTATGCTAACTCTTTCAGTTGGGCTTTTGAAGAAAAGACCAAAAAAATATATAATAAAACAAGTTATGGTTCAATATAGATGAAAATGCTGTGGACTATTACTTTAAGAGTTAGCTACCATTTGGGGATATTGGGTGCTCTTTATTATTATTGCCATAGAAATGAGTACTGAAGCATGTTCTTCATACCTTGTAAAGTGCTGATCTGAAGAGCTCTCTTTGATAAAAGTTTGTCTTTCTCTGCCATCCTCCTCCTGCTCTCCTCCCGCTCTCTCTCTAATCTCTGGTTCACTGTGTTTAACTCTTCCTTAGGGAGGAAAGAGTTTGAATGGTAGTGGAGAGAAGACAAATAAAAACAGTAATAGTAAAAGATAGTAACAGTAAAAGAGAGAAAGCAAAGGGTGGGAATCACAGTAGCATAACCATTGATTACACTTTGATGTACACGTATGTATGTGCAAGTGACACATGCGCAGTGTGTGTGTGTGTGTGTGTGTGTGTGTGTACCTGCAGGTCTTTATTGATGCGGTGCTCCAGCAGTAACAGGTCTCTAGTTTTCTGTAATTCCAACACAATCTCAGCGTGTGACGCCTGGATGTCTGCCAGTTCACGGGACGAATCCGACACTTTCCCATCAGCCCCTAGGAAACGCAGGCCCTCCCTGTGCTCCTGCTGGAGCCTAAACGCCTGCAGTGAGAAAAAAACCATACATGGTTGGTTTCTTAATCCTTTATCTTTTGATGGAAATCCCAATGGAGATGTGAGCCTTTTCTTTGAGAAGAGGGCCTGTTCAAAAGCCCAGTGTGGTGGTAATGGCGTAAATGGGTAGTTCTGTCATGATAGTCATAAATGACAGAGAGGAAGTGTTTGTTACACAAAAAGCAAATAAACTGATAATAGAGAGAATGCAAACCTTGATCTGCAAAAAGGTTTCACTGAGTTCCTCAATACTCATGTCAAACTCCTAAAAAAAGAGGAGAGGGGGCGGTTGAAATGGTGTCAGGATATAATTTAAAAAATGAATTGAAAAACTGTAAAACAGCAATTTCAAGGCAATATTATTACATTCTCATCGTCTCTGACCTTGGTGATGGAGTCCAGTCTGTCCTGCAGAGTGGAGACCTGCTTTTTGTAGTGGAAAACCTCCTGTTCCAGATGCTCTCGTTTGTCTCTCATCAACACAGACAAGTCTAAGAGAAAACCACGGGAAACATTAATAAATAAATGTGGTTGAAAACAGACCTACTGTTCCATTCTGCTTTCAGAGAATCAGAATTTGCTCTCTGTACTGGAAGATGCTATGCAGTTTCCTCATGATTGCTGACATGAAAATAAAGTTCATTAGTAAATATTATTCAATTATGAACTATCTCAAGCCCTTTACTTACAAAAAATGACATTTCAGAGGATGTAATTATGTGAAAATTGAGCAATGAAGATTGGTTAACATTAAAAAAAAATGAAAAAGTAAAAAAGTATAAATAGCATTTTGAAAAGATTAAAGATGATGTAAATATTATTTCTATCTACTGTGTAAAAGTTATTATTATAAAATTATTATTAACTTAAGTCATGGAACTGTAAACTAACTCCATAACTGAGTCGGAGCACTTGACCTAAAGGATACCAGCATGGTGGAATCCTACCTCCTGTTTGCTCCCTCTGCTCCTGTACTATCTCCTTCTCTTGTCTCAGCCTGTCCTTCTCCTCCTCCAGCCTCCCTCTCTCCACCCTTTCTACTCGCAGCATTTCCTCCAGTCTCTGGATATCCGTCCTCCAGATTTCTTCTCTCTCCCTCTCTTTCCCCAGCTCCCTCTCTTTGTTTGTCGGGCCACTGTGGTGACTTTGGGTGGATAAGGTACTGAGGAGGAGGACAGACGAATGTAAACAGACATGGAGAAACAGGGAATGAAATGACACGCAGGTGCAGCTGTGAGTAATTCTCAAGTCAGTGGCCTGCAGAAGCCTTGTATCTTTTTTATAATGCTAATTGACAGCTGATATCGTCTAGAAAAGGTCTCACGACTCTGGGAGCCAAGCCATTTCAAAAGGCATTGCCTTATGTCAAGAATGTATGGGTGTCCTTGGAGAAATACGTCCATTTTTAAAAAAAACAACAAAAAAAAACAACAACTCACCTCTGCAGTAGAGTGTCATAGCTTTCTTTCAGCAGAGCCCTCTCTCCCTCCAGGTCGGCTATCCTCTCCTGGAACTGAGAGAGGAAGAAATGCAGTCTTACAAAACCCTCCATCACTTGGTCTTACACATGCCCTATCCAATGGATTATGTGTATGTGTGTGTGTGTATAGAGCTGCAGGACCTCCTCCAGGGTCTGTAGAGACAACGTGGAGGTAGTAACTTGTCCCTCCAGTGCCAAAACTCTCTGTCTCTCCTGCTTTAGTTGTTTCGTCAGCTCCTCCACCTTTTCCAGCAGAGCTCCCTGGCTTTCCCGCATTGACCTCTGACTCTGGGGTGAACACGCACACGCACACGCACACGCACACGCACAAAAGGAATATGAGCATTAACATGGATCAAAATCGCTTGGTAAACGTCTTGTTTCAAATAAATCAAAATAATGAATCT
>CABFOQ010042097.1:0-10117 GCA_900660455.1 Gephyroberyx darwinii
ACGTTTTGTTCAGCAAGATAATCTTCACAAATGAACACCACTTTTATGATTTTTGAAGCGTAAATGCAATCTCCAGAAGTAAAAAGCTAACGCTAGGCTATCAACGAACTACACCACGGTCACATGACTTCAACGTCACCACCACTAAAAATACTATAAACTGATAAATCTACAAGTTGGAAAGTTTGAGTCAGAATAGTTTGGAAGAGTAGAAACACAACTAGAGGCTGTAAAGGCGGACTAGTGAGGAGATGAGTTACCGTGTTCGGCGTGATGCGTTCAATGTCCCCGACAACCTCCGTAGTCTCATTTAGCCACTTGTTAGCAACCGCCTTTTTTAAGACACGTAAAGGCTTCAACATTCACCAGTGGGGTATTTACAGACGTATTTTATCTCGTAGAACAAAACGCGAAAACCTCTTAAGCTTGTGTTAACCACAGACCTTATTTCAGGCATCTAACCAAAAACCCATTCAAAAAACCCATTGACTTCGAGACGAGGGAACCGGGAGTGAAAAAATGCTAACTCACTTCCGGGTTTTAGGACTCATTCCTGCACCACTCAGTACGAGTCAAAAAAACGCCAATGGCTAGCACCACCAAGGAGATCTTGAGTCCTGTATACGATACCTATCTGCTTTCAGGTTCACTACGGGCTTTTTTATGACCGCAACACAAACACTGAGAGTGGTGGGATGGTGGCGAACACACAGCCAGCCCGGCCACGGGGAAGTAAACCTTATTTCTGAAATGGATGTTGAAGGTTAAAAGAATCCGCAGCTTGCCTTCTTAAAATAATACTGATATTTTTCATGTACAGTATTTACAGGAACCTTTATAAATATCTATTTCCATTGAAACTGTGGAGCGCCAGTAAACAAACTTAGCCGGATATAAAAATTCTATACAACTAGAACAATTTTCTCATCGGTTTTACCTGTTAAATCTCTGGCTTCATTCCTTCTGCACTGAGAGTGAGGTGTTTGATTCCTACATGCAAAGGCCGTGCACGGTGAACTATTTGGGCAGCCGGAGAAGTTGCTTGTTTTGGCTTCATAACTTCATCGATTTGGATGACAGACGCCACAGTTGGTTAAAGTATACATACTCAGTTTCAATTCGAGGGTGTTTGCAGCCATATCAGACTTTAATAACTAGATACCTTTTTGTTCACGATCCACTATTTCAGGCACGAGACGTCGAGAATATGGAGTCTGAATCCAGAATCCTATCAATGTTACTGAAACGATCAATTACCAAAGACGAATCTAATCTTACCCCCTCACGTGGCGGACCGCAAACAAAAATGTCTGTAGTTCCTTAGCTTCATCTGATGTGGCAGAAGATTCCCTACAGCTGAAACTGACCATGTGACCTTTAACTTTTGAATCTTCTAACTAATATGAGAAAGAAACCAAAACAAAAACTGTGTTTCTGCCCAAATACTCACTGGGCTGAGGTGTTGTTTCAAATCAAGGGCAGGGAATGGGGGAAGGGAGGCTCTGAAAACAAAGTGAACCAGCACTTTTCTCTCTCTCTCTCTCTGGTTTCTCTCTCTCTCTCTCTCTCTCTCTCCCTGTGGTGTTGTGAGGTGAGAAGACTCAAGATAAAGCTGGATAGAGTCCTGAAGGAGAAGGGCGTCGCTTTCATCTTTCCACCTCAGGATACGCTGTAGGCCTCCTGCTATCAGTCAAGCTGCCCGACCTTTGACCCTCAGTAGAATCTGCCTGTCTCTCGGCCCAGACTGCCAGGGATGACGGCGCCATGGCGGGCAGCTTCCTGCCACCGCGAACTGTGTGCTGTGGGACCCGCCTTTGTGCGTTGCTGACCTTCGATGGGTTTTTCTTCAGCGGAGCAGCAGGAGTGGTGATGTGTTTTGCGGCGTGGCCTTTGCCGGAGCCTTGCTTGCTCCCGCGGGTGGCGTTGGGTTCCACGGAGGCCGTTAACGTCTCCAGGATTTGGGAGGCCGATCCAAAGCGGACTTGCTCTTCTGTCTCGGCCGCCTCGGAGAACAGGGAGAGAGCACCGCTGCGCTTGCTGCAGGAGTCGCAGCACAGTTTGTTGTAGCCCGGAATAGAGCAGTACCGCGCCAGGACCTCCATTTGGCAGAAGATGGATTTGTCTCCATTACATGGCTCATCTGAAAGTCAAAGAACAGGCAGCGTGAGCTCAGTGGCACTCGCAAGGCATTGAAAAGTGAAGTGGCCTCGAAAAAAAATATGAAAAGAGCTCGGACAGAAACGCTACAGATCAGTGGAGTGCTTCCTCTTCAGAGCCACGTTCAGCAGACAAATGATGTTTATCTGCCCCGTTGAACCCTAACTGAGTTAATCTCAACCACAGTGACGCTCTCTCTGGTGTCGGTGCTTTTGATTCCTCTCCTCACATACGAGATGCTCTGCCTACTGAGATCCCTAGCATTGATTAAAGCTTTCTTATTTTACACTGCCTACTCTTCCCTGTAATGGATAAAAACGTATCTTTTAAAGAGCCTTATTTTTAACTGTTTCTGTTCGGGATCCCAACAGAGCTGACACGGGCAAGTAGGAGTTTTCATTGGTCTTGTCCGGTCTAATGCTTACTTGCGTATTTGTTGTGTTCTTTTATCTTTTCTATTTCACTTGATTTGAACCGCACTAGTTTACTTTTTAAGTCTTTTATCTTCTGTATCTCTCGTCTGTACTTTTGGACTTTTTAATTGTAAATCTTTTACCTTTACTGTATTTTCATCACTCTGTAAAGCCCTTTGAATTGCTCTAGTGTATGAAATGTGCTATACAAATAAAGCTGCCTTGCCTAATATTATATTGTAGGCAAATACAATATTAGATATGTACTGTATGTGTGCGTTATGTGATTCTTTATATACCTGCATCCCAGTTGCATCAACATAGCAGAGTGAAATAACCCACGATAATAATAAACCCAGGACAGGACAGAGTGTGGAAGTATGTCGTGTTAAGTTTATTGTAGAAGTATTATGGTGCATGTGATATTTTACACAACACCTCAATATCAGAACATAAGAGCGGTAACATGATTTATAGACACATTATCTGATTTTGGGATGATAAAATGCCTCATGCAATAACCTTTTGAAGCGCTTAGATCATTTAGGAAAAAATGTAATCTAAATCTAAAAAAAGAAGCTGCTGCTGCGAAGGAGACTGTTGAGATGGATGGTCTGAGGCTTGTTGCTGCACAGGTTGAGTCTGTACGTTACTTTTTCTGGTGTTACTTATTCAGAAACGTCTTTTTCTGTCACTTGACTCGCTATCTAAGAAACGACATTCAGGTCTTTTCCGTTTTGCACTGTTTGAAAAGTCGAGAGCACAAGGCTAGCAAGTTTCAGCTCGGGTCATCACACTGTGTAGGGGTATGCAGGGGCGGACTTAGTGATTTTGGGGGCCCTAAGCAAAGGCGAGCATGGGGCCCCCTGAATCCCAACCTTCACTCTTTTCAATCCATCCTTTCTATACCTTCAATCTAGGCTGAGCAGAGTCTTCATGTGAGGCTAGAGCTACTAGAGCTGGTTGTGCTTGGAGGCTGTGGGAATACTGCTAGCAACAAACACTAGCAGCAGCAGCAGCAGCAGCCGACTGTTAGATGAAGAAAGTTAACGCTTTTATTTTCCTCTGTTTTTGTCCCCGTCACTGCTTCATGTTTTTACTTTATAGCAACCGTGGGAAAGAAAATGAGCTTAAAGTCGAGTGGCAATACAGCACTAGAAGTCAAGTGGTCTAGTTCACTGTAGCCTGACTGAGTGGGGGGGCGGCCATGACTGAAGAATGAATTTCTTCTTTTGTTGTAACAAAAGGAGAGAGGAAGTACATGAAAAATATAATGGTAAGACCGTCCCTGAATGTAGGAGGAAAAATGTACTCTGGTTTGAGTCTGCTGTGTGACAGCACTTTGGGTTTCCAATTAAATGTTTCATTTGCGCTTAGATATGGTTTCAGAGGTCTGAAAATTGAGCTCTTTTCTACTTTTCTAATGATAAATTTCCCTGATGTATATTTGATGTATATTTTACTGGGTGTTTTTGTTTGTGTTTTCAAACTGGCATTAAAAAGCTCTTGAAACGTTTTAAATGTAACTCACAGAAACTTGTTGTCACTCTGTTTATGGTTGGCTTTTTGTTTTCTCTCAGAAATGAAAAGTGTTTTTTTTTCAGTCATAATTGTCTGATTTTGCAAAATATCTTGACAATATCGAACCATATATGGTGTATTGAACCAAACTGTGATCTGATTGCATCGTTACATCCCCACCCAACAGCAGGGAGGCAGAGTGAGTGGGGTGACCGATCTTGCTGAAGTGTCCTTGAGCAAAACACTGAATCCCCACCAAGTCCAGGGTAGCTGACACTGACCTCTGACCTCCACAGGATGACAAGTGAAAAATGTGATTACTGTCGATGTCACTCGTGGATAAAATATCATATTATACTATATAACGTATAACGGACAAGGAGACAGCAAGCAACATCTTACACCAACATGACTGCAAGAAATATCACCTTGCAGATCTGATATTGCGCGTCAAAGAAATGTGAAATCGAAATGACGATTTCCAGGTTGTGACAGTCATCTTTAGGTTTCTACTGGAGAAAAAGGTGAGCAATTCAGACCAAACATGAGAGAAATACCCTTTCGATCAAACGGCAGGAGCAATTAGCCTCAGTCTGCTGCAAAGGGACCCCTATTGCGCCGGAGCTCCACGAGGACATGGGCAGTGACAGATTTAGCTGCCTACTCTTATTACTTTAAATGTCAAATGATTCGATGACGTGAAGATTCAGTTTTCATCTGGAGGATTTGATTTGAGGAGGCTTTCATTGATATCAGATGACAAGATGAAGTGCAACCTGTTTTGTTCATAGTCTATCCATATCAGACCGCCAACAGTGTTGCGACAATCTGGACAGATCCTCGGTGGCATGGCTATGGGAGTACACGATATTATTGAAAACCTTGACATTAAAGCCAAGAGCCGACAAATTAAAAAATGACTCTTTTCAAATATGATTGAGCTCCTAAGGTTTGGATGACTGTAGACGTAATTCAGACTGTCAATGCCGATCGATGGCCAAGCTTACCATGGCAGGGTCCTGGTCTGCACGGTCGTACGGCTTCAGGTTTCTCCCCGTTGCACTGATCTCCAATCCGGCAAGTGACCAGACGCCTCTCCATGCCCTCTCCACAGCTCACCGAGCACTATGGGAAAGTGCAAACAGAAACTTTCACCCACATATAACAAAGCAGACACAGCTCCGGGGGGAAAGGCGGGGTTGTTCCAGCAGGTCGCACAGGAAGATAATGAACAGGTAGATGGCCAATCGTGACCCTCCATCAAGCAACTGAACCTTTCTTGTCACAGCTGACCTCACAGAAATATCAGCGTGGAGCGGGATGCATGCAGGGATGATGCATTTCACCTTTGCAGTGCACCGGAGAACCCACAGGAAATAGTCTATCTCTTAGGCCAAAACCTTTTGTCTCCCTACAATACTGCACAAACTGTACACTTAGTTCAGCTTCTTTTTGGTTACTGTGTCTTTACTTTTCAGAGCAGATTCACAGTATCTGGAGGGATTGGTTTTAACTTGGTGTTAAGACATCAGAGCGGGGACATCTTTATCCACCTTTTTACAGGTTTATCATCTTTCCACAGAATATGAAGCCGGTTTAGAACCACCGATTTAGCAAGGTTTGCAAAGTCGCCGAACCTTGTCCATAGCCTTTCCCTTATCACATAATTGGCGCTCAGAGGAACAGCTCTGAATTGGTTTCAATCTTATTTTCTGAATAGAACGAGGGTCAGTCCCTCTATTATTCTCCATTTATAAGCTTCTGCTTGCGGGCACCATCTGCAAATATTCACTTTCACTCTCCTGCAGATGACCATCACATATTCACGCCCTTGAAACCAGGAGCTTCCAGCACCCTCAAAGATTCCCTTTCAGATATTAAGTACTGGATGTCACAAAATGTCCTCCAACTCCAAAACAAGTCTGAGATTGTTCTGTTTGCCAACCAAACTCCATCAATACTGCAGTGGAGAATGCAGCAGCAAGGATCTTAACCAAATCAAATCACCCATTTGCTCAGTGTTAGTTGTAGAACTAACTTTCAAGGCACAGCGGGGTCTGGCCCCCAGCTTCATATTCTCTCTATTAAAGTGAATGGATAATGTGGGTACCGAACCTCTGACCACGCCCCGGTTCTCCACTGGGCGGGGCAAGGAACTCTGCTACAAGGCCTCCGGCTCTCCGGCTTCTCTCCGTTGCAGTACTTGCTGTGGACGGAGCGGTTGGTGCCCTCGTGGAGGAAATGAACGCAGCGCACCGTCCGGATCTGAAAGCCCAGGCTGCCGCAGGTTTTGGTGCAGTGTTCCCAGTCCTCGGAGATCCACCTAGACAAACCAACATAAGGACAGATTACTCCAGAGGCACAGCAGGTATATGTATAGAGGACTCTGTGGCAATCAAAGAAGGTCCAAGCCTTGGAAAGATAATAAAATAAAAACTTCCAAGATCATCTCGCCCTCTGTTCATTTCAACACCCGCCTCCTTAAACCCATACAACCTTGTGTTTGGGAGTCATCTCCTCCAGTTGGTTCAGATTATGTTCTCACCTCTAACAAACAGTTCACCTGGATGAGGACAGAGGCGTTCAGGTGTCGTGGTTATTTGGAGTGGAGCTGAACTCAGTTAAATGAGCTGAACTCAGTTATTGAGCGCTGAACCTGCTTCGTCTGAAACCCTTCAGCGGTCGCAGCCTGTCAGCAGAGGCATCCAGAGCTGTTCATCAGCTTGAGAGTGAAAAATGTCTTCAATCTAACAGAATACAATTGAAGTCAAAATGGCAAAAGGTGGTGTTGCACTCAAGTTATAGTCTCTAAATTCAGACGCCATTAAACAAAACTAACTCATGGATGGGTTTATGGGGATGACATACAAGCCCTGTCCTTGCCAAGGCCAAATCCATAACATCGTCTGGTCGCTTGGCCATCGCTGTTACTGTTACTTCACCTTACTTATTAAAAGAAAACTTAATAATAAAGAATAATGCTTCTAACGCTTTTCAATAAATACAGTTCATCCTCATGCACTAGCCCAACACAATCACTACGTACATCTAGAGCCCATTTGTTTGACTGCCAGTATCAGATGTATTATGGAGCCTCACTATCACTGTTGTTATCCAGCCTTCATACATCTGATAGCAACAGCAGGAAACAGTAATCTGTTACTAGAAAAGGGGAAATTGCCTTTTTGCTTCTTTCTTTCTACCCAGTGTTACTGACGACTCAGCAACACTGGGTCAAATCTGTTTGTGTATTTATTTTTGTAGACGTAAAGAACTTTTCCATCTATTGTGACAATGAATGAACTGTGTCGCTCAGGGTGGATCGGTGGTAGATATACCCAGAGTGCGATTTGTGAAAAAATCAGAAGGGGGTTTGAAACGTTTTTTTTTCATGAAAATAAAAAATAAATCACAAACCACAGGGGGCCTATATGGACTATGAAGCCTGTTAGGCTGTTTCTTGCAGCTGTTAAAGTAACATTTATAGAATAATTATGAACTTTAATAAAAACAATTTGGGAACTTGAACTCACCACCGCATCTGCAGGAATATTTTAATCCATTTTTAAAAATGTAATTCATCATCGGGGATGTGATCACAACAAAACAAAAAGTTCAATTCTAATTTAACATCAATTAAATCCCTTCAGTATTGTGGATAGCGCCACTCAGCCCGGCGTGCCAAACACTTATTATAAACTTCAATATAGAAAACAATCCCAAACTGCAATAGCACAACGTGCTGTCAACATACAATAACCATGCTACAGTATACGCCTCCTGGTCAGCCGTATGGATCAAGGCCGGTGGAACCAGGATCATCTCGTAGAGACGCCGGGTCATCTCTGTTGTCTCATGAGTGCTGACATTGAAAGTCCATTTCTGATTGTATTGTTGTTTAGACTGCTCTCGTGTTGCAGCACTTTACTTTGATATATTTTTATTTTAGGTATTTTATATGGTCTATTGGTGAAGTAGACCAGTTAAATACTGTTCATGAATTGCTTTTCTATTTCTTTTAATTGCTTCTTTCATTTTTCTATTTCTTTATTATGTTATCTTGTATTCTGTTTCATCATCTCGTTCCGTGTGCTTGGTATATGTTCTTGTTTGAACTTGCCTTCTCACTTTGGTTTTAATTATTCACTTGCTGTGCTGTACAAATACAGTTTATTACATAACACATTGATTTCATGCCGCTGCACAGAAGAGCAAAGTGAGGGCAGAGCTGTGGTAGTCTTGTCCAGACTCTCTTCTCACAGCTGAAATGCTTTTGGTAAAACAAAGAGCTGCTAATTGATTTCAGAAAGAAGAAAGAGCTTCTCCCTTCCAACTCCTTGGGCATCTACATGAACTACAAACGGGATCAACAAGCCAAATGCAGCCTTTAAACATTCACAGGCTCTTCGTCTATAAACTTTGTTCATTTTGATGTTAATTGGAAGAAACCACACAGGCACCTTGCAGAGGAACAGACTTGACAAATTGGTTTGGAGAACTGGGGATCCGACCGGTGTGACCGCTAACCACTAGAGACTGTCAGTGAACGGAAACCTCAGCCTGCGGACACATCACACTTCAAATTTTAAAAGATTTTCAAAACACATTACATCACACACACACCGACGGGTGTCACACTGTCTGGTCTTGTCAACCTGCTCACACCGGACGATGAGAGAAGGATGGGATGTCACACTGAACAAAATAACAAGATCATCCTCAGACTCCTGACATGCCTCTGAGGTCAGGACCTCGACTCGCCCAGGAAGTCGAACGTGAATGAATAGTTCATACTGATCAGTACATATCAGTGCAACGTGCATTAATCTGCACAGAAAAAAAGACAAAAACACAAAAACAGAATTTGGGTAAAGCCACGGCTGGTGGACTGTGGTCCGAGCTGGAGGTGAGTAGGCTTCATCAGAAAAAAGGCATCGGTAGTTAAGCTAGCAACTTGCTAGTAGCATTCATTGCAGCACAGGGGTTCCCAAAGTTCGACATAGTTTAAAATGTGTCTGACATCCACAAATGTGAACTTTCAATTGGTCCACTTGGACACAATCTCCTGTAAGATTCACTTCAGTCTTGTTCTGATGGACCCAACACCACTCAATACACTGGAATCAAATAGTTTTCACTCAATGACACGCAGTAATGAAACTACCACGATGAAACTGTGTGAGGTGACATGTGGCTAATGGAGAACTCTCTGAACATCCAATAAGATCAAGTCCTTTTAACAAGGATGCAGCCAACCGGTGTTTTTATTGGTTGTGGTGTTTTTAACTCAAGAGTCTGTCTAGAGGCTGATGATCAAGTCAACAAAAGCCAAGTTTCTTCAGTTTGCTGGCTTCTCTTGATATCTCCGGTTTTTCCTTGTGTTTCTTGTGTTTTCCCTCCTCCTTGTGTCTCCAGTTTGTTCGTTTCTCTGTGTGTGTGTGATGTGGGCGTGGTGTTCCCTGATTGCTGTCCAGCCTCCTCACCTGCTCCAAGCCGCACACCTGCCATCCATCACCCCATCTACTCTGCAGTATTTCTACCCCGGTTCTTCAGTCACTCATCGCCAGATCGTTGTTTCGGCCATAGCGCACGGCTCCGGCCACCTTGAATTGTGTATTTTTTTTTGTTTTTTTTTTGAATTTTACCCCCTTTTCTCCCAATTTGGCAGTTCCAATTCCCCCTGCCTAAGCATTCCTTAAGAGGTGTGTAAACTACCACACGCCTCCTCTGATGCATGTGGAGTCAGCAGCTGCTTCTTTTCACCCGACAGCGAGGAGTTTCACCGGGAGGGTTAGGGTTAGGAGGAACACGTTATCCCAGCGTTGGTAGGCAGTTGCTTTGACCACTACGCTACCCGGACGCCCCTTGAATTGTGTATATCGTCGCTAACGTTGTTCCAGTCTGCCAGTCACTAGCTTCCCAGCTAGCCATCAGCCACGCTCACATCCAGCCTCATTCCTGCCCCGCCACGCTCCACCAGCCTTAAGCTTCCCTTTTCGCTTCTGCCTTCGCCTGCCGGACCTTTC
>CABFOQ010042103.1:0-20855 GCA_900660455.1 Gephyroberyx darwinii
GGAGGACTACGACCGCCTGAGGCCGCTGTCCTACCCGATGACCGACGTCTTCCTCATCTGCTTCTCGGTGGTCAACCCGGCCAGTTTCCAGAATGTGCGAGAGGAATGGGTCCCCGAGCTGCAGGAGTACGCCCCCAGCGTCCCGTACCTGCTCATCGGCACCCAGGTCAGTCTCGATTGGATTTTTTTTTCTCCCATATCTACTCGAGCGATACCGATGTGAACATATGTCCACATATGCATGCAGTTCTCTGTGCAACGTTTTGCTGTTCACACTGTTTAGAAAATGTCAGATCTGTGTCACATCGAGGGAAATAATCACGGGGGCACTTTCAGCTGCAGCGTGAACGTACCCTGTGAGGTCGCTGAAGCCGCTAAGGGCATTTTCAAACCTACAGTCCCTCGGCTTTGGTCCGAATCAGCGGAACGCATCGGTTCGGTTGGCTCTCATGTGACAAAAAGATAAGCGCATTCACAGCCAAAGAAAAGTCGACCAGGTGCAAAGTACTACACTATGAATCACAAAAGAGAAGGACAGAAAATACACCACACACTGGAATGATGCTCCCATAGTGTTTGTTATTAGCAACGTCAGGCGTACAGAAAAGTGTATATATTCAACTGTATATACCCAAGTGTCAACAAAAGCCACGAAAGCCAGAAATGCGGTGCGGGGAAAAGACGTTCTCTTGGGGTAAACCAACATGGATCTTTGCTGTCAAACTCTTTGTGGTCCTCATATATAACAAAAGGATTATCATTATCGTTATCGTGGAATGAGATTCTGAACAAATCGTTCTCACATTGTCACTTAATTTCTCGGTTTTGCAACTTGCTTTGTAGACCATGAGTAAATTTAGGCTTTTTCTGAACTTCTTTTGTTTTCCTGTGCAACACATTTCTCTGCTATTACACTCTAGTGTTTTAACCCATAATGCAGCGTTAACTGTAGTTGGCTCAGATCACGGTAGGATCACCGCTCCAGGTCTGGTTTTGGAAACCTCCTGTTCTCTCATGGCCAAACAAACCAGCCAACGAAGGAGCCAGGGTTCGAAATACCTGCTGTTAATGAGCTAGTGGTGGAAACAAAAACCTCCCAGCTCCCAGATGTGGTATTCAGGAACTGTCATCGTGTGCGTGCTTACAATGCATTATTAATGGGAATATTATAATAATAGTGATAATCACTAATTATATAGCACATTTCAAAACAGTTTCAAAACGCTTTACAAAGGAGTTAAAAACAAGAACAGATGCCGTCCAGTCCCACGCAGACATTCTAGACTGCAGTCACTGCAGTTGTAAAGTTTGCACACATTAGCAAGACTGTAACACAGACGTGTGAGAGAGACATTTGGTGTGTGGATCAAACTATGGAGGGAAAACTCAACAACTGTCAGGCACTGACTGGCCGGGGGAGCTACTGGAACATTTGATTGGGTGATGGGATCGGTGATGGGATCGGTGATGGGATCGGTGATCACACCGACTAGTTAGTCAAAGATCAACTGACATCAGCATTGGCACTGCCAGCTGAGATGTGGGAGAAGGCGAGGCTGGCACATACATGGAGGAAGATAGCCTAGCAGACCATCAGCTTGTTGAACACAAGTTAAATGTTCACTATAATTGAACTGTTACTTACCTTTATATTCATTAATGAAAGCAAAAGCGATGAAATTAAGGTAAGATAAATAAAACTAAAGGCAAGAAACATAAAAGGAAACCATGAAAGGGAGGTCAAGGAAAATTAATAGAAGATCTTTACACAGAAGCAATTTAATAGAAGTGAATTTTTAGAAGTGATTTAAAAGATGATACAGATAGCTCCTCAAAGTCTAACCTATGGCCTCTTGTTTTTACTCTGGACTTTGGAACAGCCAATAGGAGCCTTTTGTTTTTAATATAGACTTAGACTTTGGAACAGCCAATAGGAGCCTTTGGTTTTAATGTAGACTTCGGAACAGCCAATGGGAACCTGATCTGTAAAGATGCTAAAATCGGGGCAATGTGATCTTTAATAGATGCACAGCTATGCACAAGTATAGCTTTCAAGTAATGACACTAATCTCAAGTATTCGCTTTGAGCCTCCACATTGACTGCCAACACCAACATGCACCCTTAAAAATGAACACTGGCTGGTGGGTGTCTCTCGGTCTGTGTTCCCTGGCAACCGAACACCGGTGGAGCCAAGGCCCAGCGGTGGCGAGTAGGATGGAGTGGGTGTCTGATTTATCTCGTGTCAGCTGATATTTACTGCTCTTTTATCAGTTGCCGTCATAACTCACTCTCCTCTTTTCAGCTGCACGCTGATATGGAGCACATCGGCTCCTAACAGGGACCGGAGCTGCCACAAATCAAACAAGCCCACAAACGGGTTAATTAAGGTTGCTGCCAGGATGAGTTGCGTTGATTTGCGGCGGCGTGCCTGCACACCGTGCAGCTGGATTGCGTCTGGCGTAATTGGTTATTAGTGAGATAGGGATAGAGAGTGTGATTGTGTGTGTGTGTGCGTGTGTGTGTGTGTGCGTGTGTGTGCTCTGCATTCCGATAGAATAAAAGGAGAGTGAGGAACCTTGTGGTTGGCTGTGAAATCACTTTGCACAAGAGCAGGAAGTGTGGGCCAACATGGCTTTGTTTCAAAATGGAAAAGCAAACTTGCTTTTGCGATTCAACTCTCTTGACGACTCATAGCTATGGTCTTTCAGTGTACTGCAAAGCCAATACGTTGCTCAGAAAAGCACAGCACAACTGCCTTGATATCTAATCGGCTGCTGACTAGGGCTGTGTATAATCTTATCTTATAATATTGTGATTTGTAAGAAAATAGAATTTTTTTAATATTTCATTTCAATTTCAAATGCCCGCTACCATTAAAAGTAGCCAATATGTTGATATAAGACCGTCAAGCTTAACAATCATCGACACAGTATCGAGTGAAATAATTGGGATCATCATGTCAACTGTGATCGTGCATGCTTACCGTTGACGTGGCTAACAGGAAGTGTGTATCGTCTCTTTCAGATTGACCTTCGCGATGACCCCAAGACGATCGCCAAACTGAACGTCATGAAGGAGAAGCCCATAGCCACTGAGCAAGGACAGAAGCTGGCAAAGGAGGTATGGATGTCTGAAAGCAGGGAAATAATACATAGCCGGAGGAAGAGAGAGAGAGAGGGAGAAGCTTATTTTTTCACCAGTGTTATAGAATTGAGCTGTCGGGTCCAGTTAGATTCCTGTGTGTTGAATTGAACCCCTGGACCGTCTCCGTAGGAATGTAATTTCTGTAGTGAATTGGTTGGGATTCAGACCTCGGGACAGTCTTCGCCCCAAAATGAATCCAGTAACATATTCTATTCATCCACATCACTGCAAAAAATATACATCTTAACAAGTTGATACTGGACGAGGGATTCTTACGTCACGATATTTTCACTTGTTTTGTGGATTTTCTTGAAACAACTGCACTGAAAACAAGTGAAATTATCTCACCCTGTTGGCAGATATTTTCACTTGTTTTGGGAAAACAAGGTTTTAACACTCAATACTAGATGACTTGTTAAGATGGATGGATGGATTTTTTGCAGTGTGTGTGTAATATAGCTAGTGGCTGTAGAATGCAGATGCCAAATGCGGTCCCTGATTAATCGCTGCTATTGGGACGAAAACACACACACACTCACACACTCACAAGTCAGCCTTTCAAAAAATAAAGAAAACGTGGACTTTAACAGTGATATATTATTTTTGACAATAAAAGATGTAAATGGGTTTCATGAAACCTGCTGAAGCCACAAAGTGTAAGATAGAATTTCAAGTTGCTTTGGAAATAATTCCGCTCAACTTTGCCCATTGATCATCAGGCCTCCATATTATTAAGTGTATGTCATGGTTAGAAATCTTAAATAACTGTGATGTAACATCGGATAGATAGGGATAGATATGTTTGACTGATAGTCTATCCATCCTCGTTAGACTACACTCAACTCTGTGATTCATAGATCATCTGTCTCCTATATCATTAAGTGCACTCTGTGATTTGAAATCTTAAAGCTGCACTAGGCAACTTCACACGTCGGCAGCTCCAAACCGAAACCTTTGAACTTCAACACCCAGAAATCCTGTAAAGTGGATCGACTAGGGTTAATGTAAGTTGTTTTGAATGACCATGCATTTTCTCTCCGTCAGATCGGTGCGTGTTGCTACGTGGAATGCTCGGCGCTGACCCAGAAGGGCCTGAAGACGGTGTTCGACGAGGCCATCATCGCCATCCTGGCTCCCAAGAGAAAAAAGGGAGCTCTGAAGAGGAGACTGGGACCCCGCTGCATCAACTGCTGCCTCATCACGTGATGCAGAAACCATTCAAAGAAACAGCCGCGAAAACCAAACCTGGACCGGAGGCAAAAGACAAAGACAATGGACAAATGCACGGACAGCAGCGAGAGACGGAGAGAGACTAAAGGGCCAAAAAAGGACAAAACAAGAGCTGCTTTTAAGCGTCGGCACTCTTGAACGGCCACCCCTCTCCCTCCTGCTGTCTGGGGTTTAGGATGCAGTTTACTACCAAAGGAGCACAAAACCCGAAGTAATTCTCTTCTGAAAGACTTTGTTTGCATCAAAGTACCTTCTTTTATAACCATTTTTTAATCCCTTTTCCTGTATTGTAAGCTGTCAAAAAAAACAAAAGAAAAAAAACATTTCAACTTTAAGGGAAAAACGACCTTCTAAAGAGTTCATGTTATTCCTGTGTTCTTGGACGGTTCAAGCTAGATTCTCAATTTGTGAATATTAACAGTTTCTCTAAATTTCTCGGCTCCAGTGCTTTGATAATAAATAGGAGGCTGGCTGTAGTGACACTGTGACAATGCCCAGAGTAGTTTTCTGGGGGATACAGCCACACTTTCTGATTGAAACGTAGCACTACAAATATTCTATCGGCCCACATAGTCTGTCTCCAATTATTTGTCATTTGAGAACCCTCCAAATTATGCCTCTCCAAGCCATTATAGACTTCGGTTCTCTGGTTTCTAGCTTTGTGAGAGTCATTCATAGTCACAAATTTTAATTCAACTGTCAAAGATCATAGGAACTGCACATGTGAATTTCATTTTAGGGCAGACTTTCCCTCTAAGTTATGGTATGTCTGTGTGGGTTGTTTTCCCTTTTTTTTGTAATCATATCAGCATTGATGACAGAATGGATGAGTTTATACAGTGCTCTGCACCTGGCCTGTAAGCGCTTTACTTTGTGTGTGTGGTAACATGCATAATCCACAACCAATGAAATGCTGTTTAGAAAACAGACCTACAACTATAGAATTTTATAGTATATTTTCCCTCCCATCCCTTATGAAAACCCCATGATCTTGTAGTGTGGCTTGCCAAAACAGAAGTTAGGACTGAAGAGGTCTATTCCAAAATACTATATCTATTTCTGGAAAAATATATTATCTGAAGTTTATGATGCAGTATCTCTAAAATATAGTCTGTAAGAGTATTATTTTGTCAACAGAGGACTAAAAGTACCATCATTTCAGTTTTCATTTTTTGTTCTCAATCATTTTGTAACAGTAGGTGTCATCCAATCTTATTTTGGAAACGGGGCTCTTTGATTCACACCCGATGCACAAAAGAATCAAATGCACGCGCTTTCATCAACGCCAGGCAGTTGAGATGACCTGATGCTGTATATCCGATGCACAACACGAAGCACAGTCTGCGTCCCTTCACGTCGCAACGCAACAAAGCACATCACCCCCCTCCCCCCAACACCGCCCCTGTCCGACAGAAAAAGGCCGACATAAGCACAGAACGCGCACATCTGCCACACCGGCCACCAGTATGAGCACAGTCCACTTGAGTCCCTTTACCATCCACGTAACAAGCCATTTGTTTTAAGCGACACTGCAGGAACAAGTAGAAATCAAGGTAATATGTGATGTATAAGGATTTAGAAAATAGTTAAAATATCTACTGGCCCTCAAAACAATTACCAGTGTGCAAACACAGCATTGGCTCAAGTAGTGATAAAAGCCTCAATATAAGGATGGAGCAACTTATGGTGAAGTGTGACTGGACTTTCCATGCAAACAACCCAAATACAGGCTCGCCTTTATGCATTTGTTATCGGCTTTTCTATCTTTTTTTTTTTTTTTTTTTAATATATATATTAATCAAAGGTGCCAATACTTGCTAAATGAACTTCTATTACGTTTAATTTCCTGCTCAGAATCTGACGTGTTGATTGACTAAAAGCTTTAACGTAAATGGTGCTCCTCTCTTTCTGTCCCAGCCCGGAGCGGCTCGCGGGGTGAAGACCTCTCGAGACAAGAGACTGGTTTTGCTTGCTTGTATATGTTTTGTTTGAGGTTTCCCACCCTCAGGATCTAAAGTGCCGCAGACGCCCGATGCATTCTCCCGTTGATGCCCTTTCTCTTCTCAATAAACGTGTTTACTGTGTTAACGAGCCGGCTTGGGGGGTTTAACTCGGCCGCGGGACGCATTTGCGAAATTAACTTTCGCCAGTGTTTATTTCTGGAACTATAGTTCATAATGGGTCAGGCATCACGGGGTTGACTTGTCAAGCAGGTCACCGGAATTCAGTCTTCTTTGCATTATGTATGAATATACACACACACACACACACATCTTTTGACAGTCATATTGCTTCAGGAAATTGATGTTAGGATTGTGTTGTTGTTTTTTTAAATTGGGGAGGTATTTCTGCAATTTTCTCCTCGTGCTACCACTCAATCCAGACAAGCATGAGCTGTGTTAATCTCTAAAGCAGGAGCGCCACTTGCTGGTTACGTCTTTGTGGTAGAATAGCTCACATCTCTTAATATTACCTAGTGCCTTGCTCAGGGGCAGAACATACCGAGCTATCCAGCTTGTCTGGAGATTCATAATGGGAAAAAAGCCTGTCAAATATCATTAAATAATAAATAATGCAGTCATTTTCGGTTAGTTTCTAGAATAGAGGTAATGAGGTGGATGTTTGAACGTAGTCCACATGCACACAGTGTTTCTCTAGGATGTCAACCCTCACGCAAACATAATTGCTCAGTCATTGCGTTGAGAAACAGCGAAGGCATACGTCATCCCGGAATGACAGAAATAATCTGTTTTTTCATCAGCATCAACAGAATCACATCAGCTTTAGAAACATATACACATTGCATCAATAAAATATTAGCACCAGTTGTCTGAACACCTAACACATGAACTAATGCAGCTAAATGGAATAAATACAATTAAATAACATCAATTTAATACAATAAGCACCATGTGCCATGCAGACTTCACATTCCAACTGTGTTGTTTTAGATGAGACATTGTTCACAGTTGAAAACCTACATTGAATGACATCGGCTGAAGTAAGTCCTCCAAAAAAAAAAGAAAATCATCAAGAGTTGGAACTGCATTGCTTAAGTGTCAACAATTTGTTCTGTAGAATTGCCTGCTGAGGTTAAAAGTTCTCATTCCTCCTTTGTGAGGGCAAGGAACTCCTCGCAGGTCTTGGGGTCTTTCTGGAACATTCCCAGCATGACGCTTGTTACGGTCTTGGTGTTGGTCTTTTGCACGCCTCTCATCACCATGCACATGTGACTGAAATACACAAAGGAGGCAGCTTCAATTACTGCAAACCTTGAAAGCACAAGTTTATGATTTACATTGATTTAGAAGCCATTTAACACCAGCATCTTGTAGACATGATATACACTACATTTTCACTAAATCTAGGCGACTAGGAAACTAGATCTCCACAGTATATTCTCAGTTGCTACATCTTCTTGTTTGCTAGATGTAGTTTTGTTATTCATTTACAATTCTTAAGCTTAAGCCTCTTTCAAATGATCCCACATATTCAGCCATTCCCCCAGTGTAGGATGGCCTGTTAAACTTGCAAAGTTTGATTTGTATTTCTGGCGACACCTTCAGGCCATTTGGGGTAAATTTATTGTAGACCTACATTTAGATGTTGACACTTTCTGAATGGTCATGATCCATCCATATGACCAAGGGGGTTAAAACAAGTGCTGACAATGATTTGCAAATACATTGTCTGCCATGTATTTGATGAAGGTTGAATACTCACACAGCCTCAATCACCACTGCCACACCGGCCGGCTCCAGCGCCTCAGAGATGGCTGCTGCTATCTGTTTGCTGAGACGCTCCTGAACTGTAGAGAAAACATTACATAAGATCTACTGCGGAAAAACCCAAAGCAGCACCCAAATCAATGCTATTTATACCTTGAAGTCTTCTGCTGTAGATCTCAACAATTCTGAAATAATAGAAAAGTACAGTCAGGGAGACAGGGGTGGGTGTGTGTGTGTGTGTGTGTGTGTGTGTGTGTGTTCAAGTTCAAGTTCAAGTAATTTATTATCAAATGTGCAGCATCACTCATACTGTTACAATGAAATGTTTTGGACGAGGCACATTCCAACATGATAGGTACACATGAATCAAAAAGATAAAATAAAATATGTGTGTGTGTGTGTGTGTGTGTGTGTGTGTGTGTGTGTGTACGCGCACGCTGTCATCACCTCACCTTGCAAGTTTGCTCAGACCAACCACTTTTTTGTTTGGGAGGTATCCAATGTGAACCTGACACATTAAAACAAAGCATATAACATCAATATGCACAAAATATCCCTTATATAATGTGTAATGTGTAAATGTTAGTGGATAGGTATGACAGTAAATTGAAAATAAAATGGAGACACATCCTACATGAACAGCAGTCTGTGAAAATATGAATTAGTATTGCAGGGATCTAATAAGCTCTTGTATTCAATTACCTTGCCAAAGAAGGGCACCAGGTGATGTTCACAGAGAGAGAACAAATCAATGCCCTTGACAATAACCATCTCATCGTGGTTTTCGTCAAAGATTGCATCATTCAAGACATCTGTGGTAGATGAAGTGTGAGTTTTAGATCCTGTAAACACCAGTATTTATATTGCAGCAAATGGCAAAACTCAAAGTGACAAATCATGAGTCCATCAGTTAGAATATAGCATCAGTTGATCCGGATGACTGAATCTGTTGGCACTAGGAAGAGATGTTTAGATGCAGGCTTTGGGACACCCGATTTGTAATATGGCCATATTGAAATGCCATATTGAAATGCCTTTTGAAATATCCACTTCAACAAGTCATTTAATTCATAGTCATTTGGTTGAGTCGTGAAATGTTGTTTTCCATAAAACAAGTGAAAACATCTGCCATTGGGGTGGGTAAGTAAGTTCAAGTTCAAGTAACAATGTATTGAAATAAGGTTTATCACTCAACTAGTATCAAGATAATGTCACCTGACTCACACGAGGCCCGGTTGGCTTGAACCGTGCCGGAGCACGATTGTCCCCCCTCCCCACTCCCCCGCTGGCCTGCGCTCACACTGCGCTTTAACGCTCCGTGTCCGGGCACGCTTACGTCATCACGATGCAACTTCTTGTGATGAAGAAAAGCGCTTTTGCACAGCACAGTGGAGTTCATCATTTTACTTTGTGGCTTATTTGGAGTCGCTTTGGGTGCGGTGACTCACGGCCCTCTCACATGCTTTAGATTTATCGATTATGCAGCAGCGATTTTCAGTTAATCATGCTGCAGTATAAGAAGATTTTTACGGAGGCAGCTGACGTTGAGGGAGGAATTTGCGGCTTTACTCCCGACTACAACTCACATTCATCAATAAAAATCATCGATTTTATGGGACAGTCGCCTCATTGACATGTTCGGGATCCGTGCTATAGATTAGCGATTACACTGTGCCGACTCCAAGTGAACCGTGCCCGAGCACACCTCTTCAAGCGGGCCAGGGCACGGTACGGATGGCCTATCGACTTTTTTGGCACGGACAAAGTATAATGTATTTTGGAAGGACACCAAGGGGGTAGATGTTTGCTTTGCAGGAGTTTGTTGGGCTTGGTGGAAGTCACTACCTTGAGTGCGCCCTGAGATTGCCTCATGCCATTGTCATTTCTCCCCACTCGTTTTAATATTTTCCCAAAATCCAGATTTGATTACCATTGCGAAATTGCTTTGTTTTCTAAAATGAGCTTTAAAGTCTTTCGAGATGCTTACAATTTACCTTGAGTCGTTTCCTGGTAGCCTTGGGTGAAGAACTGCATGGCCTTTGCCGCGCGTAATGGTGTGCGTAAAAGCCCCTCCCCGTCGGCGTCCTCTCCAAGCTCCTTCAGGATGGTGCTGTAGGCTCCCTCCATGCTCGAGAGCCTGGCTGCGTCTCCGGCGCCCCCGGGGCCCTTCTCTTCTCTGCACAAGTCCAAGTATTTAGTAACTATTTTATTACTGGAGACACCGTTCGCCTCCGCAGCATGATGGTGATACTCCATCTTGACTCCTCCAAACGGACTCCTAATATCTTTCAATTAATGACACTCCAGATGATTCACAGAAGCCCCGCGGTAGGCTGTTAGATCAGTGGTGTTCGGAAATGTTTGATTTAAAGCCTCGCGCGGGTCCCCGTGGACGAGGCTTTAATTGCACTCAATAAACCGGACTCATATGTCGTTTGAATAATTTCCGCGGAGGCAATCTGACCACCGCGCAAGTCAATTGAGAAGAAAAATCACGATAATGCTTTTCATATAACTAATCCCAAGCGCAAGCACGAGCATATGACCGGTCGTGTGACATTTGTGTAAATACCGAAATGTCTCGTGCTTTACATCTAGGACGCCTGAGGCTAGACTGGATTATGCATTTATGATGACATTTGGGCGTCAGTTTGCATTGCCACGTGCGTCGTTGGTGTTTGGAGATATGGGGTGACTGTGGCATAGTTCTGCATTGCCATTAAAGGGGTGGACAAATTAACGGAAACACAACACTTAAGCTGGTAGTAACTTTGAGCCAGTCATAGTCGAGTACTGGTTAGCAGTATGTTTCAGCTTTAAAAGAGGTCTAGCAATCACTACTTTTTAAAAATGTACAAAGCAACATGAAGCGAATAACTAAATTCCAAAGAGGCCAAATAGTTGGTGCCTGAACTGCATCAGTCAAAAAAACTACAAAATGATTGAAAAGGGAAAGGGGACCCTTATCGATCATCACAGCACAGGCCAAGCACAAGCTCACAGACATTTTACAAGCATACTTGCACAAAAACATGGCCTCAAACGTTAACACAGAATTGAACCGACGCCTCTCAACAAAAACTGTATGTTGTGAGCGTCACAGGGCTGGTATTTATGGAAACTGCTTATAGGGCCAACGTGCAAAGACCCATGACCTGGCGTAAGGAGCCAGGTCTGCCCTGAGGAGTGGAAAAGACTTAGATGGTTTAATAAGTCGTCTTTGACCCGTTTTCCTATATCTGGGCAGATTTAGGTTTGGAGAAAGTCAAAGCATGCCATCAACCTGTAATGTCTGTTGCCGACTATTAAGCCAACTATTAGACACGGTGGTGAGTCTGTCATGGTATGGGCAGCTGTCTACTGGGAGTCAGTAGGCATGATTACTCTGCATGGTCATATAACAGTCAAGGAATATGAACCCCATACACACGGCTAAACAAATTCAAGAGTGGATTCATGAGCACCAGGATGAAGTCAAACTCCTTCCAAGGCTTCATCAGTCAGCAGATCTGAAGAACTAGAGGCTTTTCTTCTTGAAGAAAGGTCCAATATCCCACTACATACACAAAGAGGATTGAAGCTGTTCTGATGCAACAGGTGGCCCTACTCCTTATTAGATACATGATATCCATATATTGCGAGTTGCCTTTCTCTTAATCATTTCAAAAGTAGATGTTGATGATGATGACCTGTATGATGAAGCAAACTGTTTTGATTGACTATTGCTCCATTAAAGACAGAAATTCTTCCTTTTCCATGTAAGTACACTCCAACTGTCTCTCTCTCACACACAGATTTTGGGGCACTGTATCCACTGCAGCTTGATGGCAAACAGGCCTACATAGGTAGGTTAACATGGTTTGCAGAATGCTGACCTTTTCGGTTTGGAAAAAATGACTCCATGGACCTGTCAAACTGACAATATTAATTTGATGTTGCGGTAATTTTGTTTCCACCCTGCTGCCACAAGATGGCAACCCTGCCTTTTTCACCACCGGAGCCCTTACACTTAGAGTCACACTACATCCAAAACTAACATTATTCTATACTATTCAGTCTTTCTTACCAGTTAGCATACACTTTTTATTTTGAACAATATTTCTTTCATGAGGGTGGCACAGTGGGTCATGGATAGCGCTGTCGCCTCACCGTTAAATTCCCGACCCCGGCCCTCTCTGTGTGGAGCTTGCATGTTCTCTCTGCGTTCATGTGGTTTCCTCCCACTGTCCAAAGACATGCGTCAGTCTTGCATCAGGTGGATTGGAGACAGTAAATGCCCACAGGTGTGAGTATATGTGTGTAGCCCTGTCATGGACTTGCGACCCATGCCTGTTTCCACCCAATGCATGCTGGGATAGGCTCCCCCTGTGACCCTGAATAGGAATAAGCAAGTAAAGGCAATGTACATGTACTCTGAATGTAGAATATTGCTTTTCCATGTACAGCAGCAGTACACGCCCTCTAATTCCCGAGTGAAGTCACCAACAACACTGTCATGAATCTCCTCATCAGCCCGGTCCTGGGTTTATCGAGGGGGGATTCCTTCTCAGAGGAGGCACTAATGAGCAATGGAGTTAGTTACAATTAGGTAAGTGCCACTCCCACATCAAAAGCATTAGATATCTATCCAACAACAGCCTTGCAATCATTTGAGATGATGAGGTCAGATCAGAAGACAAAGACACAGTAGCAAGTCGCTGTATACTTACTGCCAATTCGTTGCAGATGATATGGAAGTGCTATAACTCATCGAAAAGGATGACAGCTATTTGAGCGTGGGGAACAGGGTTGGGAGAGGAGAGGAAGTCCATGTTGACTGCAATAGTGCAAATCACCTCGGACGAAAGAATCAGCACTAATGTAATTCTCTTTCATTTCCTTTCATAATAGCACAAATTAGATCAGTGGCTCCGAGATGTAAAACCTAATGTGTTCAGACGGGTGGTGATTTCCCTGGAACTTGACCTCAGCTTCGGCTAACTACTGCATTACTAATGCCACTTCCTCTTCCCATTATGCCCCGTGTCATGTGCTCGCCAATGATCCGACTCCACCAGATGACCTCATCTGTGGGTGTGAGTGACTACGAACGCTCCTTTGAGACCTTTTAATTGTCTTAAGATTCGCTGTAGTGCAAGCTATGACACATCCATACTGGTGTGTGTGACTAATTCTACAATAGTAGAGGCCTCGTGAGAGTGTCTGGGGAGCGTTCAACTTTATTTACTTTATTTCACCCATGGGATACCGGCGTGTTTGCCACCCTGGCATCTCCACACCAAATGCTTTTATTTCTTGTTTACTTAGTGCATAGACAGCTCTGTGAATACCTTAATTTGTACTGGAAAATGTATGTTTTATGCAGGCTAACATTACTATAATTCAGAGCAGGTACTGCTGTTATCGGGTAACATAATACAAATCTTAAGTCTAAAGGGTTAAAATGATCACAATCATAATGTTGTTGTATACTACATGTGCATTCAGCGCCAAGCACCAAGACTGACAGTGATATTTCGACTCAACTTAAAGAAGTCATTGCGTGTCTTAATCCGAGGAGCCCAGAATTGGCCTGTTCAATATGGATAGACCCACTGACATAAGGCAGCAGCTTTAAGAGTGTTTTCTTTCCCTTTGGTTGTGTTGCCTGGCATTATCTAGACTCTCTCTTTTTGATTGGTCTTTGCGCTCGAGTATAACATGAAAACAAAACAATCAAGTATGGACTTACTTAGGCTAAAGAATGGGGAGTGTCATGCCTTGCAATACCAATGCAACTGTCTACATCAACATTCAGACAATATATGATTAACTTAAAGACGATCCAGTAATGTATTTTCTGAATGCTGACGTAGGCAGGTGTAATTCAACCCATGCTGAATATGTACACCCACATGGGAACGTGTTTGTTGTTGTGACTTGTATAAAACCTATGATTGCAATAGTCATTCTTGTACATTCTATACTTGGGATAATTTCTAGTGAATTAAATAATAGTGAAATTAAACTATTCCTCGTTTAGCTGCAGCTCCCTTCAGGCCTCATCAAGGGCCCCACGTTGAGAGCCTCTGCCTCAGGGCCCAGGCTTACCTGGATGACATCAGTGAGTTGCTGATGCTGCTGCTCTGGTCTGACTGGGACACCAGCATCACTTCACCTCTCCACGTTTCCAAGTAGCTGCCAATGGAGAGTCACCCTCCTCTCTCCGTTCATTGGTGATATGGGACGCCCATCACGCAGAGCCAGCTCCAGGGCTTTCGCTACCCGCGTGCACCGTCGGAAGTGGCCGTCCGTTCCCTTCTCTCCATTGGGCTTTGTCGTTGTCAGTCCATTTCCCTCATGCTAAACACCGTCCGCCTCTCCAGCTCTCTGTCTGCTGGGAGACCGCCGTCATATTGGCTGCCAGGAACAGGAACGACCACGGCAGAAAGAAGACCCCACCATGAAAAAGAACAGGCTGTCGCGGCATTTAAACAATATTTCCGCTATTAAATGAATTCATCATATAGGTTTTGGCTATTATTTTAAAGCATTCGGAATGAAACCGACAACTGCCCGCGTACAATTTTTGCTTTCATCCGACACCGTGGACCGCAAGGGGGATATGTGCCTGACTTCTCTTGATAGCCATTTTTTGCAGACAAAGAGAGCTGTTGAGTAGGGGTTTCTAACAGACAAAGGGTAAGCTGTGAATACGGGAAACCAGTCATTACTTGTCGAACATGTCACATTTGCCTACTTTGCTACGCTAGGCAGTGTAGCGCTGCTTCGTATATCTGTAATTTTGTGTCTGATTTCCACAAGCTAACATGCTAACCTCGCTAGCTGGCTGGCTAGCTAAACCGCTAGCAACACCCGTCCGAAGGGATAGCTAGCAGCTAGCATTTTTGACAGCTCGCAAGCCTGCACTGTAAGCTATCTGCATTTACTTAATTTGCTAACTAACAGTAACCTGATGTTGTTTCATTTATTTATGAAGAAAAACTACACATCTAACGTTGAGTCATGAAGCCAATGTTAGCTTGTCTAACTTGCTGGATGGACGTTTATGTTTAGAGGACTGGTTAGGGATGGTTAACGGGTTAGCAAGTCGGCTAACTGACCGGGGAAAGTAGGGCCTCATTAGAGCCAAAGGCCTTCCAACATTTGCCAAAGACTAGCGAGATAGCTGGTTCTCTCACGCTAGAGGGAAAGCATACCGGTAAAGTTTCAAGTCGATAGTATAACGGACTTAACTGTTAGCTGGTTGGTATGATAATTGTTTGTTACCATCGCAGGGGTTGATTAACCCTACTCAGTCTTAGTTTGAAAACCTAGGCTATGTTTCCCAGTAAATTTGATGGAATAGCTAATGTTAGCTACCCTGCTTTTCAGTGTCGGGCTCTGTAATATTTTGTAATTGCTGATTGCAAATTAGGAACATAGCTGTCACATAGACAGGATAATGCATGTACAATTCACCTAAGAAACCAGTCATCATGAACAATGCAGTACTGCAGTGTTTTACTGGAAGGTGCATTGTCACTTTTTGACTTCTGTGACTACATATAAGGCATTTCATTGAGAGCTGCAGAATAGATCAATGGATTGTGCATGTTTTCCACTGCCTCATGGTGAAATGTATAGTTTCAAAAAAGGATGTCTTGTATCTCTGTGAAAAAAGTTAATTAGACCAATGTTTCCATAAAAGTTTATTATTTGGCGATATTTGAGTGATGGGAAGCAAAAACGTATTGTTTCAGTCATTTACAGACCCTGCATGGCTCTCTGCCATCCCACACATCTTTCTAAATGCGAGACACCACAAATATCTCATTCACTCTGGTCTGGTCTGGGCAGAGTAGGCTTCCTCCCTTAATCTTGTCTGCTCTCCAGCCCTCTCTTAGATCACTATGATCCCAGGAGAATGGGTGTGTTAGGCTGTCGAAGAGCAGACGTAGCCTAGTTCTGTTTCAAGACGGGGCTTTAAATGGGTTGGAGACTGGGTTGCAGCCATTGTCAGTGGTGTCAGTCATAGAGAATTACGGAGGATTACTATAGTTTGAATACTTATTCTTTAATTAGCCGAGCAGAGTTTGCTTAGCTGTTGGTGGTCTTTTGCTCCACTCGGGATTTTTCATACACTAAAATCATGGCTCCATGCAAAAAGTGTGACATGAAATGCCATAGTACAGATTATGTCCTTCTGTGGACAAAAAGCTGTTTCCGGCCCTGGTTCTAATGTTGCATTAGTGGTTAATACAACAGTCAAACATAGTTGAAGGGTCTTGTTGTGGGTTCAATATCAGGGCCTGTACTATTTACACATTGTCTTGTTGAAAGTGCATTCATTAAATGCACTTGCAAGGTAGTGGTGTGTTTTTTTTGTATAAGGGTCTCAGGGTCTTTGCAGTATTATTTTTGGTATCTCTTTTGGTTCCTTTGATGCCTAATCAGAATGGAGCCATGCTAATGAGGACACAGGACAGAGGCAGATTAGCTCTGACCCTGTAGCACACACTGGCAGAGCTTGTCAGTGCTCACTGGTAGTTACAGATATACACTGGCTATTCAGGCACTTCCAGGGAACAACTAACTCACAAGCTTTGCTATGACTGTCTATATGTCTGTTTGCATAATAAGGTTATGAATTCTTCTAGCCATTTTATTGTCAGTCAACAGTGGAGCCAGCTAAATATATAATAATTGTTAATTGACAGACTAACAAATGCAAGACATGATCATTTTTGAGATGCCTAGTTTTGATGGGACTCTATATGTGGTGTGTACTGGCTGGCCTGTGTTTCCTGCTTACTCCAGTCTATCTACATATATCAATAGTACTGCTCTTTCATACCAGTGGACCCCAAATAAATCTGCTCTTAGCAGGGGTTCCTATCCAGGGGGACCTTTTTTGCCATTATTTAGGTTTAGCTAGGCACAGACTGGCAAACGGTGACTTTGTTGTCTAGATGTCGGGTGGTAACACTGGGAAGAGAAAGTTATAATCCCAGTACGTTGTCATTATGAGTTCTTATTCTGGTTGGAGTTTGGCTGAATGAGGCCGACCAATAATCTCAGGCCTAGTGGATTATTAAGGTTTGGTTATTAGGCCGTGATATGCCACTTCCTACTACCAACTGGGCAGGAACAACAAGTATCAATTATACGATATAATATTGTAAGGAAATATTGACCCTGAAGATGAATTGGATTTGAATACATTGGAAGACTATGCATATGCTGCCTTATTTTAGATACATTGACCATCATCTTGTTATTTAAGAGACAGATTTAAGGAGACCAAATAACATTTCACTCTATCTCTAGAGCCACTGCAACCACAAATATACCTTCTAAATCAGAATCATAATTTTCTCGTTAAACTGTCAACCACATGTTTTAATGATCCATGGACACAATTCAAAGAAGTTTTCGGAGAGCCTGGCCTCTTCTTGTCTTGTAAACTGGAGCTTTTCATTGTTGTTTTTTTTGTTGAGGTGATTAGCAAGCAGAAGGATAAAACACGCCAACCCACATGGAAAAATCCAGCCGACCAAGATGAAGCTGATATAACGTTGGCCTCACAATTCCAGTTCGTCTTGGAGGAAAAACAGAAGGGTGTGAACATCATGCAATATTAGTTCCTAGAGTAATGTTTCATGTTAGCAGTACTATTATAATCAGGCATATAGATAAATGATGGTAAATTTGGGTTGTGGCTGGTAAGACTTTCTATTTTACCAAAACTGTTGGCAAATGAACAACCATTGTTTGTTTTACTTTTGAAAAATCAAATTGGATGGTAAATAGTTAAGTCAATGAATTTGTGAAACCACCAGCCACAGTTCCCTCTTTAATTATTACAGCTCAGCCTATTAAAGCCCAGTGCTAAACCACATGGCTATAGAGTAACCCTTTAGTTGAAATGCATTGTGAGGCGTCACAAGCACATTTTGAGCATGTATAATTGTATCAGAAAATAGCATACACAAAACACAAGGGAATCAGATTTGCTCCATCTTATCACATTACTCAGGCTTCATCTGTGGCCTGCAGTGAAGAGTTTTGGACAGTACCATTAAAATTGTTTACAACTTGACAGTGTTTAAAAATGGTTAGAATTTATTCTTTCCCTCCGAGCAACGTTGGCATCATTTCCACTCCCATCAACACATTTTAGTGCGATTTTTAGCTGTAGGGAGGGCACTCCCTCAGAGAGTTGGAGCACATTGTAGAATACACGAGTGACTTGTGGGTGGCTCTGATTTCTTTAGGCTTCACTGAAAATGCACCCCTCTCCAAAGAAATTAGAGATGGTCTGCATGTGTTTTTCATGCAATCTCCATTGTAAACAGACCTCATGCTTTACAATGCCTGACACATCGTTTATAATTACAGCATTATTGCAAACATTATAGCAAAAGCCATTTATGTATCACAAGCCTTAAATTATTAATAACCTAGATGTTGGTGCTCCAGGTACCCCCAGAGGGAAATCATTTTCCTTATTCGCACATCCTTGTGAATTTGCTGATTTAGCATTTAGTGCTGCATGTGAATGTATTTTTAATGTGGTTTGAAAGTGAATTAATTTAATACCTACATTTTGTTCACATCTATTAGAAACCTCACCTATTTTTATTTCTAGTTTAGTTATTACTCAAGCTCTGTCTCAAACCAGTTGGGATAAGAAGAGAGTCATAATAGTCATATCCTGGGGAGTTTTGTCGTGGCACAGCCCCTTAAGAGAATGGAGGGAAGCCCTCCAACGGACTAGACAATGCACAACACTCATCCAGACCCAGTGGTGTGGTGTGCAGACACACGTGGAGCACAGAATGGGAGAAAAACCACATTGAATGAGTCATGTCACATCTGGCGATGTAGCTTAGTAGTTGACGACTTGAGGAAGGCCATATTCCATCTTCATAGTGAACAAATATGTCGCAGGCTGTTTTGGAGGAGTATGTATCCTGAATGTAAGATGTCTATCAAGCGCAAAGAGTTTCATGATGACATCTTTTGTGGCCTGACCTGAGTACAGAGCAAATCAATAACTAGTATTAATCTGATCAGGGCCTGGTCTAGACATGAGTTTGGTTAGTGATAGCCTTGGGGGGAATTGCCCTCAGTAAATCACCTTAATCAGTCATGTGCTGAAGACCAGTTTCTTGTCCATCACAGAAACCCTGCCTATATCAGCTGTGCAAATCTGTGATGTCTCTATCAGTACTAACAGGCTAACTTCACTCTGCAAGCAGGTCAATGTGGTGCCAGGTTGTTGCACAGCTCCTTTTAGCCCATAATCAAAATAAGTGTATCAGTGGAAATGGGAGAGGAGTGGCAGGGTTTGGTTCCTACTGAGACCACCCATACTTGAAAACTGTAAAGCATGTACCAACTGATAACGCAGCCGGGTAATGTAATAAATGTCCCTCTAAATGTAATACAAAACCGTCATAATAACCGGATGCTGTCATAACATCTTCAGACTGATAATGTAATATTTTAAAAACAAATCATGTTATCACCAACTAGATGCATCAAGTCCAGCAATCATGAGTTAACCAGGGAAGGAAATGCTGCATGAGGTTTTGTCTTTGGCAGACCACCTACCTGTGGTGACTTTGCTTGCTGTAAAATTTGCATCATTGGAAAGCAGTTAAGTGCTACTACTTCCAAATCCCTGTCAAACCCTGGTACAGCGATGAATCAACTGTGTGTGTGTGTGTGTCTCTGTCTGTGTCTGTCTGTGTCTGTGTGTGTGTGTGTGTGTGTGCGTACATATGTCCTATCTGCTGCCATTACAGGGAAAGTTTTTGGTCAGGTCTAGACTGGCTCTGTAATACAGTACATACCAGCAGATCAGCTGTGAGCAGATCCTGGGTTCATTTATAGCCGTGGCCTTGTGTCCCTGCACGTCTGCCTGGCAACTCCTAACTCTCTGCTGTTCCAACTACTCAAGCTCACCCACCTCTCTGACACTTTGGCCCCGTTATACTCACACCACGCCTAATTACTAGATACACTGTAGTCTGGGGAATTGAAATATAGAACATTCTTTATGTAGCTTGTACCTCAGTGTAAAATGTAGGCACCCTTGCTATTGTGAGATTTCTCCACCTGTGACCTAATCAGTTTTGTCTGCTGTTATTTGCAGGTCCCAGGGGCTCCTATCGATGGAGAAAGTGGGCAAGATGTGGAGCAACCTGAGGAGCAAATGCCAAACACTCTTCCACAGCGACAGTTCAGGGCCCAGTGAAAGCAGCGCTGAGGCAGATGCCGTCCACTGTGTGGTGGATCTCGGGCAGGGAGGCAGCTCAGGTGAGGCCCAGGCCTCTGGGGCCTCCAGCCCGTCAAGGAGCCTTCTCCCACTCCCAATGGTAACAGCAGGGCGCCGCCATCACAATTGTGTGTCAGACATCCCTCAGATAGTAGAGATCACTATTGACAAGGACACTGAGGATTTGCGGGGTGGACCAGGGGGTGTTCCCCTGGCCCGGAGAGACTCCTATTCGCGCCACGCTCCATGGGGGGGCAAGAAAAAACACTCATGTTCCACCAAAACCCAGAGCTCTCTGGAGACAGACAGACGGTCTGGGCGCTCACGGGGGAGTGGGGGCCGCAGGGACAGGCGCTATGGAGTTAGCTCCATCCAGGATATCGGCGACTCTGTATCTGGAGGACGCAGCCTGAGTGCTCGCTCCCTGCGCCAGCGACTGAGCGACACGGTAGGCCTTTGCCTCCCACTGCCCCCCCGCCGACGCTCC
>CABFOQ010042105.1:0-13310 GCA_900660455.1 Gephyroberyx darwinii
TTGATCATCTGAACTAGACCGGCAAAGTGTATGTTGCTCAATGTGGGGTCTTCAGCAAACTGGCAGAGTTTCCTGTGAGGAGAAGAAGAAAAAAACCAGCATCAGCAAGCAAATCTTAATTCAAGAACACAGCAAGCTCTGTTGATGGAATGTGTAAGTTTAAATACTTGCTTTGGATCATATTGCAGGAAAGTGAAGGATATTAAATGTGGTGTTATTACATACTTGAAGACTCTGAGGCTGATGGTGCTCTTCTCAAACTCTCTGGCCTTCCTGTGTCCTGACTGGATGACCTCCTCTGGTAGGCTGGCAAGTCGAGCGGCGTTGAAGCCATAGCTCTTTGGACAAGCCCCAGCAATGAACTTGTAGAGGAAGGTGATGGTCTCTTGACTTGGGTCCTCACATTCGTTCTCCACCATGCATGCCTGAATGAGAAAACGCACGGACACGTTTATACTTCTGCAACTATTATTAGGACAAGTACACGTACTGCAATGTGCAGAATTTACCACAGAAGTGAGTTTGGGGATTGAGGATAAGCTAAACTGACCTAACGCTAAGGGGCAGAAACGGCATGACAGGTGAAATGAGAAATGAGGCTCCAAAGGTTGGGACTATCGCTGAATAACAATTATGGGTATAAAGGAATTATTGTGCATGCATGGAAATTTGCTTTTGGCTCCCCTATGGCGTTAAAACAGAGAAGATACAACAATCATACCAGACGATAGTTTTGTTGTTTAAGTCTTCTTGATAGTTAATACATACAAAAAGTAGTTACTGCAGTATATTAGCACATCTATATGGTGCATGAATGTACTCACCATGTGGCCCAACCGCACAGCAGGGTTGCTGGCGTAGTCCTCCACCAGTGAGTGGTAATGTGTAGAGAAGAGGGTTCGACAGCCAATCTTCTCAGCAAGTTCCTTCACCACAGCGCTGGCAATCGCTGTGCCATCATATGTGGCTGTGCCCCTACCTACAAATAGGTTATAATTTAATCTCATATCACAACAAGAAGTATTGTGTTCAGACTTGGCGTATGAAGTTCATTGTAGCTATAAATGAGCCCCATCGCTTTACCACTGTAACAAAGATTTACCCAGTTCATCCAGGAGCACAAGGGAGTGTTTAGTCCCATGGTGCAGGATACTTGCAGTCTCACTTAGCTCCACAAAGAAGGTACTCTCCCCTAGAAAAGACACATTAGATGAGCTGAGGAAATATCAGTTTAGCCCACAAAGCGCATGCTGAGGACATCTCCCCAAGTGTGTGTTAGGTATTTGAGATGTTACCAGACATGATACGATCTGAAGCTCCCAGCCGGGTGAAGACCCTGTCCACTGGCGTGAAACGCAAGCTCTCAGCAGGAACATAGCAGCCCAGCTGAGCCAGGATGACCACCAGTCCGCACTGCACAGAGAGCAGAAAACAACAGTATCTCAATACCATGGGAGAAGAAGAGAGGCTTGAACTGGACCTGCATTGCCCACGTGGATGGTTTTTGTGCTTTTATGCTCATGTTCAATACAAACAAATATGTACAATTAGTATTCATCCAGAAATGACCCACCTGTCTCATGAGGGTGGACTTTCCACCCATGTTGGGCCCTGTGACAAGGACACAGGAGGCATGCCCCGTCCCCTGATTCTCTTCACTGCTACCGGGGCAGCCGATGGAGATGTCATTAGGGATGAAGTCATCTCCAAAGAAGGTCTTGGTCACACATGGGTGGCGAGATCCAATGAGGTCCAGGAAGGGGTCTGATTCGTGGTTGCCCTCAGGGAGCAGCACCTGTGGCCTGGTCATTGGGCCATCTCCCCCTTGACTGTAGCACGAGAGGCTCAGCAGCACATCTAAAAACAAAGTGACAACTGCATTGGTCATAAAGATTAAGCATAATTAAACAGTGTAGGAGTAACTACACAGTATTAGACTCTTGATGTCATCCTTTGACACTTTGTAATGTAGAAAGTACACATACATTTTGCTCCCCGTCCAGTGCAGCTCTGTTGTAAACAGAACAAAACATAACCCCTCTCTGAAGAATAGCTCAGTGGTAGAAAAAAAACAAACACATTAGGTTCAGTAGTTCACTAATTAACTACATAATGATCTGTTCCTGTCAGGAGCAAACCTCAGTACACCACACTTTATAATGGTGAAAACACAGAAGCTAATCAGCTGCAGCTAAGGGTTTTATGTGGCAATTACTCAAACAATAATACCAAGACATCTACCAGCAGTCATTGACTGGTGTGTGTTGGCATGTCAGTAACACCTGCAGGAAATTTATTCAGAGCAATAGACACCTGCAACCCAAATTGTTAAAGCATGAAATTTTCTCTAAGGTTTTTTCCTTTAGTAAGAGCAAAAGAGGGTGTGTTCTGAGTACCAGATAAAAACCATTGTTTTGTATCCTACTGTAATATTTTAATGTGTCACTGTTGGCACATTTGATTTGTGTCGTTGTGTCAAGCATAATGAATTTCTATTAATTACCAAGCACAGCCATGCACTCCACACCAGTCTGCCAGTCTCTGTAGTTCTTGTCAAAGTTGTAGAAGAGCCTCCTCATGCAGTCTTTAAGGGCGGCATCTCTCTTCTCCTCAAAGCTTTGTAGCTCTGAGAACAGGCGTTCGATCTCCCTGGTCATGTAACGCTTCCAGCCCTTCTTTGTAGACTTCACCTCATACTCCTCAGGAATGTTCCTCTCTGAAATGCTGTCGGGCACCTCCAACTGGTAGCGGTTTCGCCCAGTGCCCCAGTAGGCCAGGTTCTTGCAGCCCACTCTCTTCTTCTGTCTGTCCAGGTACGCCTGCAGCTCTATTTCACAGTTTTTTATTCCAGTCAGAGCCTGGTCAAACTCTGGGTCAAAGCCAGCCTTGGGGGTTATGACACCGGTAGTACGGGCTTTCTGGTGGTCGAAGGCCGTCTCCCAGCGCTTGAGTTCAGCAGACAGGTCAGGGAAGAGGCCGTCCTTACTATCGGCTTTCAGACTCACCACCTGGCGGAGCAACGCAGAACGAAATTCGCCTGAGACTGGATCAAGGACAGAAATTATCTCTTGCATAGTTTTGAAGCCCTCCAGTGCTGAGAGGAAGTCTGCTATTTTGCGCTTGCTGTAGGTGGTCTCCTCATAGAGAACTGCTCTGCTGTCAGGGTGGTCCTGGCCCTTCAGGGGAGTGCCGATACTATGGATCTTACTCAGAAGACGTTCCAGATCTGGGAGCTTCTTCAGCAGTTCTGAAACCTCAGTAGCCTGGGCTTGAACACCCATCAGGTCTTCCACTGCATCTAATCTGTCCCCAATTGATGTGGGGTTACATAGAGGGGCGCAGAGCCACTGCTTGAGGAGCCTTTTGCCAAATGGGGTAGAGCAGGTGTCCAGACGCTCTAACAGTGTCCCCTCAGTTCCTCCTGACCCATTCTGAATGATTTCTAGGTTGGCCAGTGTCACTCCATCCAGGACCATGCGCTGGCGAGTCTGGGCAAAAAAGCTGTTGGGGCCAGCTGCTTTCTCCATCTCGACATCAACAGGGACATACTCTTCAAAGTTGGCCATGGAGAGCAGTTCCTGATCCACTAGACACTTCTTCAGGTAGAAAATACATCCACCCAATGCTGAGAGGGCCAGCTCATATCCCTCCTTAGGGGTAAGGCACAATGAATCACTCTCAGAGGTCATCTTTTTCAGGACAGTAGGAAAAAGATTGTCCGTCTCCTGATCCTTCCCAACACTCTCTTTGAAGTAATCTTCTTCTGCAAGGGCTTTGAGGGTTTTTGGAGCATCCCAAAACTGAGTGCCTGCATTAAGCCCTTCCTGCATAGTGGAGGACAGAGAAGCCTTCAATATTTTGCGTGTTTCAACAGATGGGTTCCCCTTTTCAAAAAGCACCTGGGCAGGGACAAAGCGTGCCACTAGGGTGCGCAGACGGGAGCAGTGGCGGTCATCTTGGAATTGACCCACATGGAAATAACCCACAGAGGTATCAACAAAGCTGACCCCGTAGGTACAACAACGACCTGAGCTCTCCTCCTCAGCCTTCTCCTTCAAACTCAGCAGATACTTGCTGTGGCTCTCCGAGGGGGCACCGTCCAGCACACTGTAGGTCTGGGTGCCACATGTGATTATCCTGCACACCTCTCTCTTCACCACGCGGTCAAACTTAGTGGGCTTCACCATGGTCTTACAGCGTGCCTCCATCATATCTGGAGTCTCTGTTTGCTCTACTCGGGCCACCTTGTAGCCTTTCTGGACCAACACATCTGAAAAACGTCCAAACCCAATCTCTGGAAAGCCTGAGTGCGCCCAGGTCCCCTTCATAAAGGTTAGGCCCATCTCATTGACTCCAATCACAGCATCCATGTGGTAGAGCTCGTAGAACTTCCCCACTTTATAGAAGAGCACGGTGTCAAACATCTGAGATTTGAGTTGCCACCAGCGCCGCATACCAGGAGTGGTTCTGTTTAGAAAGTCCTCTGGCACATAGAGGGTGGTAGGGTCATAGTCGTCCTCCGTCTGTCGCCGCTTGCGGCTGTCTTTCCTCCTGCCATCCTGCAACCATTCCAGCTTCTCGTGGTCCCAATTTGTAGTGCCTCCACTGGCACCTGAGCCGTTCACCTGGCTCTCAAAGCTGTCAGGGGCAGAGAAGGCCGACAGTCGAGACTTGGTGTCAACTGCAAGGGCAAGCGGAGCGCGTTTAGGGGCATCAGCAGGGGCAGTGGCGGTCTTGGCTTTCGGTTTAGCAGACTTCTCTGAAGGACGTTTGCGCTTCACAGGCTTGATTGGGCTTACTGCTTCAGGCTCTTGCTCGCTCTCCTGTTCCTCCTCCGTCTCTTCTTCACTGCTCACAGTCCCTTCTTCCTCTTCATCATCATCACTGCTGGCCGCAGCGTGTTCTGGTTTGAATTCCTCATCCGACCCTTCGCTGTCTGAGGCAACAATAATGCGACGGCGCTTGGGCTTATTTCCCTTTTCCACCAAAGCACGTGATGAACGACGACTGGGCTTGGATGACTTCTTTTTTTCATTTTCCTGTTCTTCCTCATCACTGACATCTTCATCAGTCAGTGTTGACTTGTCAACCTGAGAGTACAAATAAGGATAGAAATGTGAAAAACACAATATAAAACCTGCATCATTGACATGTTTAGCTCCAACAAACTCTATTACTATGATGTTTGTTAAAATGCACACATTTCTAATTTTTAGATTTAGATTAGATTCAGCTTTATTGTCATTGCATTGAGTACAAGTACTGAGACAACTAAATGCAGTTTGGCATCTAACCAGAAGTGCAAATAGCAGTAAAGTGCAGAGTATGTACATATATATATATATGAGTATGTCCACGTAATAATTAAATATAATCAGAATATCACCTCCATTTCTTCCTCTTCCTCCTCTTCATCATCAGATGGATCCATGCAGAGAGGCGTCTGCAGTCTCTTCTCAGGGCTGTCAAGCATGACGCTGTCGGCAAGCTCCATTGCATGGCGAATTACAGGTTTGCCACTAAAGAACACCCCTCCAGTTTTAGCGTCACTGCTGTCAGAGCCTGCAACAGAGGGAAAATGAGACACGTCATAAGGCCCAATTACAGTCTAACAATATATAATAATCAAGAGTCATATAGCCTACAGTGAGGATCGATGCACATAATATTCCAAATCAATAAGGAGTAGCCCATTTGTCTCTACAAATGGTGACATTATTAAAGGAACAGTTCACCCCAAAGTGAAAATTCATTATCTATCTTGTCAGTTGAAACTCGAAACCCGAAACCCGAAACCCGAAACCGTTGTTACTGGTGCCATCTTTTTATAACTCGAGGAAGAAAAAAAAGAATAAAATGAGGGGGTGAGTAGATGAGGACTGAAGTTTCATTTTGAACTATTCCTTTAATATTAATTTTGCAGTGACGACTTCTAGCTCACCTTTGTACTCGCGAACATATTTGGTGCTGACCCATCCCCTAGTAGGAGGCTCATCAAAGAAATGGACGTGCAAGCGTTGGTTGCGACCACGGCCCCTCATCTGCTGCCCAGTCAGAGGCTGGGGTACCACCATGCAGGGCCACCAAGGGTGCCCCTCCAGTTTTGCCCACACAAGGGCACCACCACTGAAAGAGCATGGGGGACTAGGGGGAATGGTGAGGAAAAAAACATTTGGAGGTCATATATTGATCCAGAATGATATAACTGAATGATCAATGCTGCATCTTAAATATTACCAAATAGAAGAACTGTCTTTGGTATGTTACAAATTGTTAAAGTAATATTTTTGTTTCAATATCACAAGACCACCAGTGAAAATATCATCTAAAGGGCATCAGCCTCTGTGTACAATGTTAAAGTTAAATGACTCATATTATAAGAACTAAGTTATTACAGCTATTCCTCTCAATATTCCTTAAAATGCCAAGCAAGGCTACCTGTCTGGAAGCCTTGGAAAGGAGATGAGTGTTTTGCCAAATTTCCATCATACTGCAACTCAAAAGTTGTTACAGTCCAACATTTACCGAACCAACAATTCAGTTAAATGTGTTTTTGTTAATTATAATCTTTGAAATTGGAGCAGAATACATTTTAGCACCAAACTACTGTACCTAGGATATTTAGGATATATTGGCTCATGGTGTGATTTGGTGTTAAAGCTGCCAACAGGTGATAGGTAGTTAAAATAAATAAATATAAAATAGGCACCTGAAATGATGCACCTCATACTCATACACCTCATACTCAAACTGTTAGAGATTATAGGTCTGACCCCTGCATTATGACATGCAGTTGCATTTTCATCTCCAATATTTTCCACCCTTACACTTACTCATATATTCAGCAGTCTGAATAATGCCATTATCTGGCTTAGGTTATGCTACCAAAGCTGTCAATCAAATATCAATTGTATGATGATATTTCGGGACCTGCTGCATCCAGATTTACTCATGTTTTGTCCCCTTCTATAGAATATGGCATATGCCATCTGGTGGATACTGATCCAGACTACATAGATTTGTGTCATGGGTGGAGCCAGTGGGGATTTGTTGCCATGCTCATACCACAACCATCACTAAAAATATGACAAAGTGGTACAGTCATTACACTGCTTGATTACATTTCATCTCTGTACCAAGGCATTTCACGGGTTAAGTGTGATGGAGGACGGTTTGGCACAGTCTGCCACGTTACATGTTAGAGCTCTTAAGACATTTTTGGGGACAGATAGACGTAAATACAACAGCAATTTAGCCACTGAACTCAACGTGAAAATGGAAAAAAAATGCTATGGTTAATACTGTTGAATCTAGATAATCAGTTAAGTCTTGCAGACCCTGCAGGAAAAGGGAAGAATAGCAATGACTCCAGCAATTACACTGCCCCCAACATATTTACCACCCTTACCTTTCTTTGGTTGTTGACGCCTTGTCGCCAAAGAGTTTGTTGAAGCCCCCTTTCACAGTCTTTGAATTACTTTTTGGTTTAACTGTGGGGGTGCGGGTGGATTGTTGTTGCGGTGCATGTTTAGCTTGCTCTTTCGGAGAGGAGTTAGACTTCTGCACGGAAGAAGGCACGTCTGCCTCGACAGGAGAAGGACTGGGCTTCGTCTTAGAAACCGGAGGCGGTGACTTGCTGAAGAAATTGAAAATTGAGCTTTGCTTGGCCATTTGTCAGTCCGTCAAAAAACTAAAGGGAAAGCGGTTCTGTGGTAAATTTGCGATAATCCAGATGACTACCTCCTAGCTTGTAGCATCACCTAACGTTAGCAGTTCGGCGAGACAGCTACTCTATGCTCGTGTGAGGTGATCCACTTCGCGGGAAAGAGTTGCATGGGCGGGTTGCGCATGGACATAAACCTCACCCAATGGCAAACGAGAAAACTAAAACAAGGAAGTCACGTGGTCTTAAAAATGACTCCCCAGGGGCGCCAGTGCGGTTTTAGGGCGCGCTCTTTTACCGAAGATTGTCAATTAAGAAGATGGATTAATACGTAGTTACAAAATTGGCCCATTTACCGGTCTGTAAAAGTGGGCGTTGCCACCAAGCACTAGACGTTATTCAGTCATGTCTGTGTTGTAGCTCTAATAGCCCAGGATCTTTTTGGTCATGTGTAGCCCAGTTTTAGACCAAGCAGAAAATACTTAGTACATAGTTAAAAACAGCTGCAAATATCAAAAAATATGCACCAGAGAAGTCCATATGTGCAAGATGTATGTAGACATCTACTACACTTTCACTTTTAAACCTTATGTAGCCTAATTTTAGCTTAGATGGCTGTGAACTCTCTTAAACGGCTAATCAGCATAACATTGCTCAGTGGGTTAACACTGTAAATGTGCCCCATGCTGAGAACATAAGCGTAGCCACACAAAACTTTCCATAGCAACCAATCTGGTACAGACCAAAGGTTGTTTTAAACAAAACTCATCACATAAGCCTAAATTTTAACAGTGGATATTAAAAATACTGTGTGGAATTCCCCGTGTTTGCATGGGTTTCCTCCAGGTGCTACAGTTTCCTCCCACAGTCCAAACACACCTAAGTGACTGTAAGTGTCCATTTGTGTTCATTCTGTGATGGACTGGTGATCTGTCCAGGATGTTTCCCTACCTTCTGTCCAATGCATGCTGGGATAGGCTCCAGCTCCCCAGGACCCTGAATAGGAATAAGTGAGTAAAAAAAGACAATGAATCAAATAAATGAATGAATGTTAAAATACTTCATCTTGGGTGTAACTCGGTCTAAATAAACCTTAGCTGTTTTAACAGCTTATATCTGCAACAGAAGGCCATAACTCGCAACTTTTGCATTAACGTCAATAAACTGAGAGCAGACTCCAGTGAATTTTTTAGTACAAGGAAATAGGGGCAAAGTGAGAGCTTGTTTTTCATTCCTCTTTGCCTCTTTGGCAACCAGGCGATGATCTGTCACGTGACAGATCAGCCTCCAAGCCTCGCTATGGAGCGTGATGTAGAAGCGCTTCCGCCGTGCAGCAGGAAAACTGAACACGCCCACCTGGTCAAAACAATAACATTAACAGCGCCAATTACAAATCAATAACGCATGCGAACTATTACTTCACCTGAATTGAGTCTTTTCTGCATGCTTGCAGATTAATGTCCTTGCAAAATACTTGGTACCAGTTGGTATCGCACAGTAGCTGTTTAATCTGTGGTAGTCATTTACCACCAGCAGAGCGCAGTAGCATATTGGAAGTTGCATGGGCAGCATCCTACATCTTGGAGGAGAAAATAAGATTATTACAGTAAAGGGAATATAAATAGTCTAGTTGCTCTAAAAACAATGCATAGGCACAAAACCTTAGCAGGTGAATGTTGATCTCGGGGCATGAACTGTCCATTTTCCCAAAACCTATGGAGTACCCCACTTTTTTAATGTTCCTCTCATATCTGTAGAGTGAAAGGAACTCTCCATTTGTAGACTTGCCCATCTCCATCTCATGAGTGCGAGGAGAGTGCATGTCTACCTGTCTACCCTAGGAACATGGATGAATAAGCAGCGATGGTCATAAAAAGGTCAGCTAGCTTACGTGCATACAGTTTGAGCAGTACCACAGGTGTTATACATTATTAGCAGTTGTATACATGGTGTATTTTGAACCTGAAACCGTGGCAGTCTATATGCCGTGATCTGTTCTTTGAGCTACACTGGTCTGACACTTGAAGATGTGACACATTCAATTAGACTAAAATATCTTGAGATCAAAAACACTTAGACTATACCGGGGTCTTATTACATTGCTGATTATATATTATATATTATTATCTTATTCAAAAGAACTACCTGTAATCCAAGTATTGTGCTTCAGTTCCTAATTTGAGTTTACTACTAGCAGCTCATATTTCCCTGTAAACCACTGTGCTCCGCCACTGATATCTGTCGATATTTTCGATTCAGCTCTTTACTACGGTAATCGAGTCTGCAAACTCCTTTCTGTATGTCTGATGTTGAAATTTTAAATCCAAATTCTTCAACTCCTGCTAGTTGTCATTTATTCCACTCACTGAGCAGCACATATGTTTGTGTTATCCCAGTGGAAGCCAAGGCTTGCAGTAATAACTGGTGGATTAAAACCAAGGTACGAAGCAGTGTTTATTTTGCAGCTCTTTCAGTTGAAATGAAATTAAGCCGCAGCTCATTGTAATTGGGCAATAATTTATATTTCTCCTGGTTGGCACAGGCAATATGTTTGCATGAATTGTAGCCAGACATACATGTGTGTGTGTTCATTTCTAAGTCAGTCTCATTCTACTTAAGCCCCACTGTGCTCTGCAGCAATAACACACCCAACCAGTACAGTGAAATCCTTATATTTGATGTGACACAGATGTCGTTTAGCCAGTGAGGCAAATTAGTAATACCCTCAAAAATCCATAACGTGGATTTCTCACAGTAGAACAACAATAATCAGTCAGTCTTTTCAACTCACTATGTTTCTCTTGGTGATTTTGTGTGCTAAGGATCATACCACATCAATAATGAACAAGACTTGATGTTATGTTCGCTACCAAAACACATTCACTAACCCGTGTGTGTGAGTGTGTACCTGTGGGTGTGATTGTAATGTTTGTTTAGGCAGGCTTTGATTTTCTAACTGACATTTGAAAAAAATAATCTTTAGTATTTCAAATGGAGAAAGGTCATGAGAGATGTGGGAAATGGTTTGCTACTCAACAGAGTACAAGAGCTTTTTTGCAGCATTGTGTGGTGGAGAGCTCTGTTGCATCTTATTGATTTCTGTTGATACAGCCGAGACAGCGATAGCATCAGTGACGCACTCTGCGATTTGTCCCAGGCATTGAGATACAAAAAGATACGTTTTCAAAAGTGAAGTCTACTGGATATCATGCTTATTGCCTGTTATAATCTTCTGTCCATGAAAACCTCATAGCTTCAATTATGGCGTTTCTCTTTTTTTTAAACTTGAATTTAAATACGACATGTCATTTATATAGGCCTACTGTGAAAGTTGAATGATCTTCTGGGCAATGAGATCATTCAAAACTCCATTGAATTATAAAAAAGGTGTGAAAGAATATAAAAAATATAACTGTTCTGCTAAATCCCTGAAAATCAAACTTTATGGAAATACAACATTTTCATCAGACAACAGTGCTGCACTCAGATTCCCAGCATCACCAGTTTTCAGTTCACTGATCCGCCTCCCATTCCTCCAAAGTGGGAATGTTCACACACTGGGAACTCACATCAGGGACTCACAATGCATCAGGGACTCATGTACTTTTCATGCTGTGTCCCATCTTCCTAATCTGTTTGTGTCACACATTTCCCCAATGCACATGCCAGGAAAGTGTAGACGTGGTGAGAATACTCTCATGTTTCTGACTGTGAACAGTAGGAGTGCTTTGAAAATACTTTGTGGAAATTCATATCTTCCATGAGAGTGTTTTTTTTGCTGACTGTGCTGTGTAAAACCCCCCTTCTGCCTCGTCTATATAAAGCCCTCAGATTTAAAGGTTGAGATATTTTCATTATCTGTCATCTATGAAACACAACACAAAAGTTTTAGTATTCAGTAAAAATTGTTTAGAAATGTTTTAATAATTTATATTGAAGCACTCCTCCACCCAGAGAGGCCATGAGGGATGCAATACAGACTTTGCTGCTCAAACATACATATATGAAATACACACAAGACACACAGTATGTGAGACACACCTGTAATGCAAACATTTTACAGTGTTTCATATATTTATGTCTGAGTGTAATATGCACGTATGTGCAAGCAGCAAAGTTTGAATTACGTCCTACACAGCCTCTCATACAGAGATTTATAGTCTGTTTTTGGACTTCAGCACAAAAGCAAAATGAGCCACTGCTCCGATTGGCTGGCAGTACTGAGGTTCCACCCCCTTCACTAGCCCTGATTCGCTGATTTCACTTAAATCCAGTGTCTACATGAATCCAAATAGCTGGTAAAAATGGGAGATGTTCTCGGTTAGGAACAATGGTGAAATGGCAATGACAACACATTTCAGTTTTGTACTATCACCGAAATACCTCTCAGAGTACTAAAATATACCACATACTGGGAATAACACTCTCTAGGAAAGCCCCCTTTAAGGCTTAGTTACATCACTATTTTACATTGTTATGCTTATAAAGAGCTAAGCAAGAGACTAAGTTGATTTCATTTGAAAATGAACTCGTTGTTTGGATTGTTTCAGAATGTTTGTGACATTTTTGACAGGCAATATAATATAGTACATAATAATATATATCCTAGACATAATTTGAAAGTGCATCCAACATTAATGCACGCTTTACACGGTAGAGTAAAACCATGAAAAAGGATGGGATCAAAGGCAAAGATAATAGCATGGGCAAAAGTTTAAAAGAAAAAGACAGTGATGAAAGGCGACACTAAAAAGGCTGAGTTTAGAGTGCGCTTACATGATCCCTATGGTGTCAACAATTCTTACATATGCAGCAAGCTGTGCTGGGGCTTGATGGCAAATGTAGTCCTGCATTTTGGTAAAGTGCTCTTTTCAGTGTTCACCTTGCATTTTACTGGTGAACATGAACGTTGGGTAAGAGAAAAAAGTTGTTCAGATTGGAGCACTGTTTCATCAGGTAGGCAATTTAATGTTTCTGAGTCAGAGAGTAGGAATGTTGGACTCTGGTGTCACGTTGGTGCATATTACACAGATAGCCCACTGACAATGTGTTATCAACTCTCTGATTTTAGTTATCCTTTGCTTTACTACTTTGCCGTTGTCTTCAAAACAAAGTGTTATTTCCTTGTTGCTATTAGCATACCATCCGATTCCTTCTCCTTAGAGCTTCGCTCATCGAAACAGACAATTCAAGAACAGGTCTTTTGTTTATTTCCAGAGAATGGTTGCTACAGTACTGCCTGAAACCGGCTATTAACACAAAATGACAGTAACACTTCCTGTTGTCAAAGTTAGACAAACTTAGACTTTACCAGACATTGGTCAGTGTCTGGTAAAGTAAGTGTTATGGAAAATAACAATGTAAGTGTGCTTATAATGTGCTTAAAGTATAAACTGCAATAATATGTATGCATAAGTATAGTCACGGCCAGAGGAAAACTACTGAGCTGAGAGGAGTGTATGTTTCCTCTTTTCTCCTGACCTGGCTGAAGGTTTGATACAATTGTTGCATTGTTATTTAATATGATTTTGCTGAGAAACTTCAAGGACACAAGCAGTTCCTGGTATCAAGGGACAAGTTGTAGGGAGTTGGAGCAGAATGTTCCAATTACGATAGAAAGTACTCCCTTTTCTGCCAGGTGTTTGTG
>CABFOQ010042110.1:5786-17030 GCA_900660455.1 Gephyroberyx darwinii
CTCCTTCAATTGCACCGGCGACCCAGATACTCCAGTCGGTTGCTTCTGTGACTCGGGCAGTGATCCTGTAAATGGTTGATTTGGGGAGAGTGACCTAAAGGAGAAAAGACCTAGTTAGTATTGGAACAACATTGGGTTGGAAGAAGACAGAAGACAGCTCACGATACATTTTTGTTGCTCAGGTGCAGAGTGTATCCTGTTATCTCTGCTTTTCAACATTCCTGGTGTAATATTACATCCGTGTGACTTTGTTTTTCACATGGTCTTAACCTCTACATCCAAATGAGTTTGTGCTATAGTCGTGCTATCAGTCCTGAGCCAGATTATGTACACTTTTGCCCAGAAAAGCACCCAGAGTACGATCACAATCTTTTTTCTCTGAGGTGTTGTACATCAGTGGAAACAGTAGTTAAAATTGACCAGCACAGTCTGAACTCTACTTGGGAACAGGAATAACATATTTTAAAACTATAATCCCACCAACAGCCCATAATTGTTGCTTAACCAGGTGATATTAGCAAGAAATTGAAGAATATCTCTCTTCGTCTCCATCCATCCATCCTTACCATGTGTGGGTCCCATTCAATGAAATGCTGTTCCCCCCACACCCACGGGCTCTCAGCACATGGTCGCTCCCTCTACACGGCCCCAGATCCTTTGTTTGGACTTCTCCACTAACCTGATAGAAAAACAAGCATTGAAGTCTCCTCCAAATCAAACCAGCAGAAACGTCAATCCTGAAACTGTTTATCCAAGCCTCACCTGCATTAGTTCCTCATAGTACGACTTTGGAGTCTCTTGAGTCTGGCTGGGTTTTGAGACCAGATTATCTAACCCTGTAATCACAGGACATTACATGTTAAGGACTTTATTACATGTCCTTGTGACAGCGCTAAGAGAAATGAGTATGAGCCTACCTAGTTCGATGAACTCCCGGTCAACTAGCGAGAGGAAGGTGCTACCCAGATGAGGAGGAGAGCAAGAAGGGGGGATGTGGGTAAGAGAGGAGGAGGGAGGTGAGGAGTCCAAGGGAGCGAAGGGAGAGGGGGAATTGGCTCGTCTGTGTGTCTGCGGAGAGTCCAGTGCTGACAGGTCGATGAGGTGGTAGCTCTTAATCTCTCTAGGACTTGTGGCAACTGGAGAAAGGGGAGAGACATCAAAGAAGATCAAACGATACAACCCTAAGGAGCGAAGCCGGCCAGAGCAGTGCCGAACCGAACAGGGCAAAACAAGACAGAGGCAGGAGTTTGTTCACAGGGACTAATAAAAAGTGTGTATGAGACATTATAAGGGCTTACCATTATTTTTACCCTCCACTTCTTCTCCATTTCTGCCTCCTCCTCTTCCTCCATTACACTCCCTTTTCCCCACCCTGTCTTTATAGGCATTCACCACCAGTGTTAGCTCATCATTAGCTGCCAGGATCTGTGCCAATGCTGAATCATCATCCATCGTGTCACTGGCCAGGCGGAACAGGCTTGGCCTCAGCCTATCACAGCGCTCATACACGGCCTGGAGTTAGGAGAGGGAAAGATTAAATCGGTGGTTTATGTCACACATCCACACAAACATATTCTCCTCCTCCTATGAGGGTGGAGTTTGAAGCTGTTCTGCAGCCAGCCAGTAGAGGGCAATAGAGAGACATCCCTCCCAGGACTTCCGTGTTGTCTTCAAAAGACAGAGCCAGTTTTGGCCCCATTGGCCAGCACTAGTTAGTCGGTTTGTTAGTAGTTGTTTGTTCATACAAATAATCTCCAATACCTTCAAGTCATCACTGGGTTGCACTGAGGTCCCATCGAGACTCTGCCTGTTCATGAGTTCTCTAAGCTGCCTGCTGCTGGTTTCCACCTCCTCCAGAGTAGCCGCACGCTTTGACGCTTTTTCTGACTTCTCTTGCTCCTAAAACACACACAAACACAGTCAATAACCAAACCATACAACTGTGAATGCATGTATACACCAACACCACCACCACCACCACCAACACTTTGCACCTCACCTCTTTGATGGTGTTTTTAATGAGTCTGTTGGCGGTTTGCAGATCCTCAGAACGGGTGCTCTTCAGTAATCTGTCTAACAGCTGATTACATAAAATACATTAGTACGATGTAATTTAACTCCTCCATGAACACACACACACACACACACACATGCACGCACACACACACACAGACACACACACCTTGGCCTTGTCCTCCTGGTCAAAGACAGAGTCGGTGGTTCTTTGGGGTGGAGGGGCCATCACAATTGTGTCTGGCAGTTTGGGATCTTTCTTCACCACACCTAAAATACCAAGAAGCTTAATATAGTTTTATTCTTGAGGGAAGAATTTAATACTAAGAAACAAATCAATGCATATTGTACCATTAAGTTATACCAACAAACTCCTAATAACTGTCGAATCATTTTCATCAAGATATTCAAGGTGTAGCTCAAATTAATCTGTAAGAGTTTACGATGCAAGATATATAAGATGTGTACTGTATAACACCATATTCTGGCAGTGTATTTAGACTGCAGGACAGTTGTGTGTTGTGTTTCTGTAGTGCATCCAGACCTTGTTTCTTAAGCATGCGGTAGGCTTCCTGAATCTTGGGTTCTTCTTTAAGCCACAGCGTCCAACTGTAGAGGACCTCTGTCAATCTGTCTTTAACTTTCGCAGGACTCCACTGGCCAAGGTACTGCTCAGCCAGATCAACCAGGTCAGTCAGAAAATACAATAATGAATTTGTTTTGAACAGTTTGCTTACAGAGGTTACTCTACAGGTACAGCACTGGTGAAAATGACTGATTAAAGGGGAAGGACTAATCTTCCTTTTGCTGTTTAAAGGCTACCATTGTTAACTGTATATGCTGATGATGGTTTGATGTATACTATTCTGCAACTCAATCCTGTCAAATGACCTGAATGTAGTGTATGAGTGGGTAAAAATGAGTAGACTTGTTCTCAGTGTCTCAAAGACGATGGGTATCGTTTTTGGGTCATGACACAGTCTAGCTAGAGACCCCAAAACTGACTGTCAGTCAGTAAAATAAGCTCACTTTCAGGGTCTGAACATATTGAGCAGATGGAAAGATGGGTGGGAATATTTGCAACTATGAGCCAACGTGCCTCTTATCTGACATCTCCTATGCTTCACCATGTGGTGCAGACCTTGGTGTTAGGTCATCTTGATTACTGCTCTGTTATTTGGGCATCAGCTTCAAGATTCACCTTTTGAAATTACAAATAGCACAAACAAGAACAAGCAGATGCATTCCTATCTCTTGTGGCCTAAAGTTTCAAATAGGAGTTTACTTGTATTCCTCAGAAACATCATTTATACTGAGAACCCTGCAGTTGTTGTCAATAGGATGTTGCTCTGATGCTCATCAATACAACACCAGAACAGTGAATCGAGGGAAGCTTACACGACCCTGCCCAATAACTAATGCAGCGAAAGGCTGTATTATACAGAGCATCCTCCTCATGAAGACACTTCATGTGAATGTTCGTGTCACTCCAGGGAGAGCAGCCTGCTTAATGAGATCGTTTCTGAGTCCTCGCCTCTCCTCACAGACTGAATCCATTCCCTAGTCCAAGCCTTTGAGGTCTCCATGTTTGCCTTTTACATTCTAACTTTGTGTACAGGGTTGTTCCTTTCTCTTTTGGGTCTTTTCTGATGCTGTTTTGTTTATTTTGGTGCTCTAATTTTGTGTTCCTTGTTCTTATTCTTGTTTAGTCCAGACTAAAAACGTTTCTGTTCACCATCGCTTTCTGCTGAACTCTAAACTTGCACTATGACTTTTATTCCTTTTGCACTGTGATTTCATTTTTAATTTAATTTAAAATTTTTTTTAAATGTCTTTATAAATGTCCTTGTTTTAAGCACTTTTAACTGCCTTGTGTATGAAAGGTGCTATACAAATAAACTTGCCTTGCCTATGTTAATTGGCTCATGGGGATCTGCACCATCACAGATGTCTCAACATAGTAAAGCATTTCTATGTATTACCAAAATATTCAACAAGCATGAGACATTTTTAGAATTGAAATAAATTGGGCTGGAATCAACAATCTTCTTGTTCAAACTGTTCATTAGTAGAGGATCCACAAAGTCGTCTATATCTCTCATTCATTTCTGTTATATTGGGAATAGGGATGCACCAATGCCATTACCAGTATTGGATATCGGGCTGATCAGGCTAGAACAGGGTATCATATATTGGGTATTGCATGAGATAATTTCCCCAACACCAATACCCAATATGGAGACCCACATGTAACCTGTCCATAATCAAGGAAAAGACACTTTATTTTCTCTTTTCCACAAAAGGAAGGACTCATCTTGTTATCTAACCCTAACCCTGTATATGGTATATCATGCAATTAAAAGTAGTAACTCAGATTTTAATGTCTGAAATTATGTGCTTTCACAGTGTTGCTAAACCAAAAACATGATTCCACAGTCCAATGTCCTAAAGGCAAAATCAGTACAAAACAGACAGGTAAGGCCTGATGAAGGCCACTGGGCCGAAATGTTACTATATTTGTTTGACACGGCCAAAATAAATTGGTAAAATAGAGATTTGCCGTTTTGGACTGAAGACCTGTGTGTGCTACCTTTGGCTTTTGGATATTGATCTCAGATGAGTACACAGGATTGGATGATTCATGTTCAGAATCATGATAAAATGGTATTGGTACATCTGTGAGTGGGAAATACAATCAGGACAAGACAATGGAGGCCTTGTATTACTATTATCATCACTCGCTAGTAAAGGAACGATCAATGGGAAATAGTGAATCCTCAGGTAGCATCACAGGTAGCCCAGCTAAAAACTTCATTGAAAACGTATTGCTTCCAGATGGATTGGCAGTACCTTTGGAGTTAGGACTTTGATGAGCTCATTGAGGAAGCGAAATTTTGCAGCCTCACTGTGAAACCTCTTGCCGCAGTTGTTCATGCACGCCTCTAGAACCTATAACGCACAGAATCAGAGTAAGCCAATGTCAACAGTTTTTCAAGGCTCAAGAGTGTCTGTGGTGAAGAAGAAAGAAACCCCTTTTTTTTCAGTCTTCAACAGACCAGCAAGAGATAACAGATTTCTAACTGAATGTTCTTGGTTAACCATCTGTAAGAGTCACATGACATGAGAGCCACGAACATTGACAAGCTTCTCTAAAGTTTCTTTCATTGCAACTCTCTCTCTCGCGTATGGGTAACACTCTCTGTGCTGATGGATCTCATTCTAACGCATATTATGTCCCTCATGTCATTTATGCCATGTGATAAAACTTAGTCACAGCCATTCTTCATAGCCTGCCCCGGCCCTCTGTTAAAATAAAGACATTACATTTAAACAAATGGATTGCACCTTTCGAGAAACTGTGATACATGCTGAGCATATTTTAAGCCATGAGAAATACCATTAAATAATGACAAATGCCTGCGTCAAAACATGGTGACGTCACTTCTTGCACTCATTGCTTAACCCAATTGAAATGTAATATTTTGAAACAGGTGACTAATTCAGGTGCTTGTAGTAACACAGCTTGATAAAGTCACTGAATATTTGACAATGGATGACAATAATAAAGTTGGTATCTCATATGCAATACAAGTGGAGGCTCGGTGTCTTACAGTGAGAGCTTGCAGAGCCTCTCTCTCCTGGGGAGACTGGATTTTGTGGGCGAGGAGACGAGTGGCTACCTGGGGGCTTAGACCAGAGAGAACAGTTAAATAACTTATGACATACACTGAAATGTCTGAACAGACTGAAAGCTAAGAAAATGATACGTCAACATTAACAGCAGTACGAGTCACATCACTTCTACATGTTAGCTTTGCTATGCTTTGGTACAAATTAACAAACAGGTCAGAATAATTGTAATATAAGGAATGAAAAATAAAGCACCAAGGGACGGTATAAGAACAAATATGATTACAACACTGTAATAACTAATTGGGATAATGTTCTATTTTTCACCCCTATTTACAACATAAAACATAACAAGTACAAGTATGTCAAAAAGCGAACAGTGCCAAAAACAAGATCTAGACTTCTTCCTCATGCTTGCACGATGGTGTAACTAGGAAACTGTGATCACAACAGCACAACATGAATGTGAAGCAACTGCTTATCTGCCGTTATTCTGGTAAAGTAACTTCCAGAATCAGTTGGCCTGTCCAGAAAACGTGTATGGCTCATAACCTACATCTGAAGAAACTCTGGAGAGTCATGCAGGTTCATGTGAGTACTCAACAGTTTTGTTTTTTGTTTTTCAGTAAAAGTTGACCCTGTATAAAGGTGCACAGAGTCTGTTCTTCTTACCCATCAGTCTCTTGGTTGACAAGCTGGTAGAAGGCTTGGATATAGTCCCATCGGTCCTCCTGGTTATTTGGATCTGTAGCCTGGTCTGGGACACAGGCAAGAGAAACAGGTCAAACACTTTCTGTTGTGTAGTCAGAGACACACACAAAGACAAGTAGATCAACCACGTGCAAAAACTATGCGGAAAAACATATAAGGAAACACAATATAATGAAGTGTATTGAAGAAGTGAAAATTAAATGCCAAATCATTTAGGCCTGCAGGATAACTAAGCCTATGTTTTACTTAGGCTGTTTATAAAGAGCAAATGTGGAAGGCCCAATGGTTATAATAGGTGAGAAAATCTGCACTTCTACACAGTTGCAACAGAAACGAAAACCTCAACGCGCGCTCACAGCGGGAGACCAGACACAGCACACTGCGTCAGACGCGAGGTATGAAACTTCCTGTTCCAACTCCTACTTACTGCTATTTACAAAACCAACTATTTTAAGATGTAAGAATACACTCAGCGCGCTCACTGACGCTCAATCAACACACTGCACGGTCGGTCTAAGCAACCGACAGTTATTAAAGCAGTGATGAAAAAGTGTTAAGGTGAGCTCTGTCGGATCTACGGACTACATGGACAAACACAAGCTGCTGGGGTAGGGGAAAGAAAACTTTTGGGTTTAGCCTCTCTTCACTTACTGAGCCAGGACAGGAAAGTTGCTTCGTTGTTGCCGGTCGCCATTGCCGTCCCCTGCTCCTTCCAGATGGGTGTCTCTTTCTCTCTCTCTCTCTGGGGAGGTTTGACAAGTGTCCAACTGAACTGCAGCCCAGCGCTGCGTAGCGACATGTGACACTCACACTCGGTCTAGTCAGGAGTCATGCAAACCAATTTGCCTGTTACACCCCTCCCCTCCCGCCACCACAGAAACTGAGATGTGGTGAATTAAAAACAAAGGAGGGCAAACCACCTCCTGTTGAAGATCATAACGCAATCCACCAATTAAAAAACAACACCGCTTACCATGATATACACCTACACTTTTTTGCCAATCATAGACCATGACATACAGCACAATTCCCATTTTGTATGAATATCAGATCTGGATGTCCCAGGTCTTATTTCTCACCTAGGATCGATACTATACTCCTAAACTGTACGTGGATCAACAAGCAGCCAAGCTTGACATGAAACATTTCACTGGTTGGAGCCCATTTCCCATCGATTATCAACACATTTCCAAAACTACACGCACGTTACGTTTTCCATGACTTCCCAGGCACGGAAAACAGATTTGTTGAATTGCGTGAATGCCCTTTTCAGGTTTTCCACGACTGTAAGGACCCTGTATATACCAGGAATTTATTTAAAACGCTAAGTTAACATTTTATAGTTCGGTTTATCCTCCACTATATCCCCGCTTGTAAATGATTTTACAAGCTGTGATTTTTCGCTGTGTGGTTTCCATGTTGCTGGTCAATATCAATAAAAAGCCACATCAATGATACACTACAATCAATGCGTTTAAAATCTAATGGATACAAGTCTTCTGTTCAATGCACTAGTGATGAGAACTTTTTGATATTAATAAAAAAAAAATACATGACCCTCAATGATTACCCCTTGATTCCTACCTATGACCTTTTTCTAGCAAATGTAAGATTTGTGTAGTGGAGTGGACAAGGAGGATACTGTCTTTCAAATGTGGTGAAGTAAGAGTCCTCGAAAACCAATTCGCTGGAAGAACCTCAAAGCTGTTCAACTGTACACTATTTGACTGAAGATATTTAGGTACTTCCCACCGTTGACTGCATGGTGTCTCCTGGGCCTGCATAGCCTCATGTTAGTGAAGAAAAAGAAACAGACCATGTGAGCGAGGGCTGTTTTAAACTCTTTTATAAAACATCTATAATAATTCAAGTATTAAATGGACTTTTATTGGCTGATATCAGTTGGGTGCAGATCCTTTTTTGTGTCCGTTTAAGCTCGGCAGCACTGCATCACCAGGGCATGCCGTTTTGGTAAAGCAGGCAATCCTCAACATATAGGCCATGTCCTTAACAGCAACTCTGAAACAGGTCCTCTTAAACCAGTCAGGTGACATGGCGACTGGCTGCCCGGTCTTCAGCTTGTCTGTGTCTGTGAGAGCAGCAGAAGCTTCTGGAAACGATGGCTGATCTCCGTAGGTCCCAAAGCCACCATCATCTCTGCTACGCTGGGACCTTGCTGCAGGACGGTGAGGAAAATACAACGCAGGAGGGAGAGGAGAGGAGATCAGGGAATTGATGCAATCACTCCACACCACAAAAGACAAAAAGATATTTGTGAAGCAATCAGAAACAACTTCCCCTTTCTGTGAAAATCTGCAGGGTCAGTGTGTTGACTTAGTCACTGTGGTTTTTACCTGAGCTGTAGTTCTTAGTTTAAACAAGTGTTACTTTAGTGTTTAGCTCAGTATATTACTGGTTGTTCAGGGGGTATTGTGGACAGAGAAGAAAGACAAACATAACTACAGAACTTTCTTAAGAAACGTGCTATACATAGAATATTTACTTTATAGCGTTACATTATTATTATTATTATTATTAGTTATAAAACTATGTATCACGTCATCCAGATACCTGTAGACCACTGAGAGCCAGACGTAACAGCTTCATCACATCTCCGTACTTGGTGGTCTTAGTCTGCTTAGCCACAGCCTTGAGATCCCCATTGAGACGATCCACTGCCAACTCCTCACCTCGTTCCTCCATCAGTCTACACACACACACACAACACACACACACACACACACACACATTTTCAAAATCGTACTAGAGTAGTAGTTAGAGGTAAAGCAACACTTGGAGTTACAGAATGATTAGTACTACATACCTTAACACAAGTGAACAAATGTGCTGGGCCTCTGAGGTGAGTGCTGCCACCTGCTGGTAGGAGAAGGAAGGACGCACCCACAGATAGGAGTAACCAGGAGTCACCAGCTCCTTCAGGGAGGATATGTGGCCCTGCAGAAGGGAGAAACAGCATCCGTTGATGCGTTACCGGGACTTTAGGGGGCAAGGAAGGAAAGGAGAGCAGTGTAGAGAAACAAAGGTAGAAGTAGCGCCTAATCACAAACAAACAAGACTTTTGGCGTCTGGCCAAAAAGGTCAAGCACTGCCAACTTGGAACATTTAGTACTTTGTCACATTCACACACTCCAATATGAAGCGTTCCTCGTTGACACAGGGTCAGACTGCCACCCTGATGTTGTCCTTGATCACCCATAGATATTGAATTCTAGATTAGATTTCAGTCCGCTTAGTTATTTACGGTATGAACACGTATGTTCAAAAGCACACTGTTACGGTTACCTTGCGAAGATGTAGGACCCGAGTGATATAATCTTCATGGAGCACCTCTTCATCCTGGATCTCTGCTGCGTAGGCCTGCTGGATTTGTCCCTGCAGATCCTTCACCAGAAAACCACAACGCTCCTTGTCTTCTATCCGCTGCTGCAGATGGATTCTATTGAAATTACCAAGACATAGTGTTGGCTTTATAGCTTATATTTCACCGAGAAAGAAAAAGAAGAAAAAAAATCACCCCACATAGGGTTTATATGATTCACTGAAATGAAATGAAATGACAAAAAAATCCAATATATCCAAGAGGACATGCTTAGAAAGGTCAGCAAAGGAGTCAGCAGCATCAAAGTATCCAGAATTAAAGTACAGATGTCCTGAAGGGTATTATGGCTTCTGTACAAAGGTAAACAGGTCAAATATATTGTCTGAAAATACATATGGACAAAACAAGCAAACAAAAGTCAGCAACGCACTCCCTGGTTACCACAAGAGTTAGCATAGCAACCATGCACAGTTGGAGTGCATCTTGACCAGTTTGCTTGGCTGAAACTACCTATTATATAACTCCTATTATATAAATCTGATTTTTTTTTTTTTTTTGTAACGTGAATGGGTCTAGACGGGTTATCAGCAGAGGTTATTTTTCAAATGCGTCACGGAAGACACAAGAACCCATCGAGAAAGGGCCTAACGTACTCTTGGCCCTATATGGCATGTAGATGCCCATCCCTGAGACAGATAGACAGATCGAGACAGAGAGAGAGAGCACAATAGAGACAGAGAGAGAGAGAGACAGAGAGAGAGAGAGAGCAACAGAGGCAGACAAACAGGGAGAGACAGTCTGACTCACCGATTGAACTCTGGCAGTTTTTCCAGGTCCAACAGAGCAGAGTGGGTTGTGATCTTTGAAGGATTAAACTCGGAGATCAGCTCATCTATCCTCCGCCCCATCCGATTGGCTATGAAGGTGACATAAAAAAGTACATCAGAAACACATAGAGAAAAACACTATAACAAATTACAACTTTTTTCATTCCGGGTTGTTTTTTGTATTAATAATAACTCTCTTCTGTTTTTTCAGATGCAAACTGCATTTACCGATTAAGTAAATTATTATTTATTTAGTTTCCTTCCTATTAGTATTTGCTTTGTCTCTTCATCCCCTCCTCCATGATTCCCTCCATCACTCACTGGTGAAACCAGAACCACAGTTGGTGGTGATGTCCAGCAGAGCCTCTGGCAGTACCCCATCTCTCTGGAAGCTCTGGATGAAGATGTCCCCCTGCCTCTTGGACAGTTTGCTGCCATCTTTGTTCATCAGAAGGGGGAGGTGTCCGAAGGTGGGTGGCTGCCATCCAAGAGCACGGTACATAAGGAGGTGTTTGGAGGTGGAGATGAGCCACTCTGAGCCCCGCAGAACATGGCTGATCCTCATGTAATGGTCATCCACTATGTTTGCAAGATGATAGGTGGGAAACCCATCTGCTTTCATCACCACAGGGTCCCCCTCCACCTAGAAAAGAGGACAGACGGTACGAGACAGATGAAGGGAAAATGTGAGGGGGAAAAGGAGAAACAGCATGGGTGGGGTGG
>CABFOQ010042110.1:26653-39573 GCA_900660455.1 Gephyroberyx darwinii
TACAGTGACCTGATCTTACAGTACTGTAGAGTCACATACCAACAACTTCAAGATCTTTTTTTTCTCATACTGATCCAGGTAGAACACACCAGGAGAGAGGTGATCAGAAACTTTTAGATCTTAGTTTTGGTGTTTTGTAAAGCACACTGCTAACTTAGCTTAGCTTAGTTAGTTAGTTACTAACTTCTCTTCTCTTTTCTTATTTTACAAACATCTGTTATGACTCCTCACATGTATAATGATATCATTTGATAGACACCCATAATGAATTTCCATGGTGGAGTGGTTTAGCACACTTTGCCACATGATGTTCCTAAAAACCATGTATTGATTGCCTCAGCTCAGTATTTGTGTGCCTCAACAGTCACTGCACTGCAAATGTCAGCAATAAGGGAGATCCAGCTCTCTTTGGACAGTGGCAGTTTAGTTGCCACCATATTTTTGATTTTAGTTCATTTTCTAGCCATATTGTATGAAATTATTTCATTAATTATCTGCATTGATCAATTTTCCTTCTGTTGTCTTTTCATCACCCCAAGGTCCCAGATCCCACCTTGCATTTCCTGCAGTGTGTGGGACTGCCACCGGCGGACACAGAGAAAGATCACATGCTGAGGCTGAAAGGAGTGATTGAGGCTTCTTTGGATGTGTACACCTTCATGGTACAGTTGAATCTCAACAACAGCACAGGAATGTAGAAAAGTGGCATGTTGTCACTAACTCCAACCTGACAAGTTGGTGTCGTCACACTATATCCATGTCAGACAAATATTGTTGTGAGAAATAGGTTATGCAATGAGTAATAGTCTGCTGCCAAGCTTGTCTTCACCGTAGGTATTCACTGAATGTCACATGCATAGGTCTACCTGTATCATCACATTCATTCACGTTGCTTAGATACATTTGCCATGACTCTCTCTCTGCCCCCCCACCCACACCCTTACCCTACAGAGATCCAGCATGTCAGGAGTGCCACTTCTGAACCTGGAGGCAGCGATGGTGCTCAACCCTGGGGCAGAGGCTTTCCAGGATCAAGCCCTAATCCAGATGTGGCTGGAGGTCAAAATCAAACCGCTGCTGAGCTCGATCACCAAACAATTCCTATCCTGCCTCAGTACCAAGAACTTCAGCTGTGCCACCTACCAGATGGTGTATGTCTGTTCACCTGTCTCTCTCTCTTTTCCTTTGTCTCGGTATTTATCTCTGCATTTGTGTCTCCATCTGTCTCTGCCTCCCTATCTCTCTGTCTGTCTGTGTCTCTCTGCTACCACACCTGTTGTTCAGACGGCGTACTTATCTCCACATCTCTGTTTGCAGGGTGAAGGAGTTGAGCCTCCATTTCTCCGAGATGAATCCAGTGAGACAAAAGTGGATCTATACGTTCTTTATGCACCCCTTCCTGTCTGGAAAAGGAGTAGCTGGTACAACTTTCATGCTATTTAACATCAAAATGCTTCAATTCGCTAACATCTATCCATCGTCCTCTTATCTATTCTAACTTGTGCTGCTTGTGCGTGTGATGCCATCTTCATCCAGGCTGCGTGAGGCCAGAGGAGAGCAGTGAGGAGTGGCTGATGAGGAATTTTGGTTCCTTCAGCGCTATGGCCCGCATGGACGACTTTTCAACACTCAACATGCTCTTCAGTGGTGTGAGTTAAACTGATACTTCACTTTGCTGTACAGCGGGGTCCAAAGGTCTGAGTCCACTACCAAGAACTCTTTGGTTTCATCATTTATCAGAAACTGATATGTTTTTTTGTCAAATTATATTTCTCAAACAATATTACAAAAAAACAACAATAATAACAAGTATGAGTAATATTATAAATTATTAAAATTATGATTATGATTATGATATAATTAATAATAAATAATAATTCATAACTAAAATATTTTCCAGGTTTAAGCACTAGCAGTAGCAACAATAACACATAGAGGACCATATTAATTTAGTCAGTATCTGGTATTAGTTGTTAAAAGACCAAAACAATTCATGTATTAGGAGCATTCATGTGTTCATAGCGTTTCTCAGATCCAAAATGTTTGATTATCAGTTCTACATAACATATTCTTGAATAAAGAGTATCAAGTAAAGTAAAAAAAAAAAAAAATTAAAAATATATATTTGCTTTTGATAAATTATGAAAACAAACAGTTCTTGGTAGTGGACTCAGACTTTTGGACTCCACTGTATATGCTGTATATGAACCTGACTCCGTGAACATTGGGTAGCGTGAGGAGCGTTTTATGGTGTTTGTTCTCCAGAGGGACTTTGTGGAACTGTTGCAACTGTAATAAATAGAAGAATCTTTCATCTTTTCATCCTCCTCTCTCCTCCTCCCCTCGCTCCTCTTTATTCTCAAACACAGTTGGAGGTCCTTCATCTGCTCTCCCCAGAGCAGAAGGCCGAGCTGCTGCTGAGGCCTGAGGTTGCAGGCCTGGACAACAGCACGCTAAGCCTAGTCTTCCACAGCCTGATGACAGGGGACAAGGACCCCCGCCCCACCACCACCCCTGGAGGGAGCCACAACTGGACTAGCCCTGGATACCCATACACCTACCCTCCTAGACCCACATATGACCCCTACTCACCACCTTCACCACATGATAGCCTCAGAGAGGTACCGTAGAATAGATATTGGCAGGCAATTGTATTTTCTGCAGGCGTTTAAATAATATTTATAACATCACATGTCAAGTGCTGGATTTAGCAAATGTGAAATGATTGAATTTCGTTCCAGAAGATTCAGAGCAGTCGTTCTAGCAACAATAAATCAATTTGCTGGTGGATTTAACAGTGATCTCACGTTTGAGGATCGATTTAAGAAGGTAGTCCAGCTTCTTTCACCTGAGCAATATAGAAAAAATGAAGGTGTAGTAACTGTAAACCGCTACACTTGCCCCAGTCAAAGTCAGCCTCTCGTCTTCATCTTAGGAGCTTAACTGGTCCTGAATGAACAGCCCATATCATCAGTTTTAGAATAGATTTTAAGATTTTACTGATTGATTTTAAAGCTCAACAAGGTCCGGCCCCCAGCTACATTGCAGACCTTTTAACCCCCTATCAAAGCTGACTGAGCGTTCACCATCACGGTTGTTGCTGTGCAACAACCTGCCAGACTCACTAGATCAGTATTATTTATTAAATCTCTTCTCATTTTTATAGACTGGCTTTAATACTTTATCTTAACTATTATTACCCTATTACACCCTTTTTATTACACCCTTTTATTTCTTTTGTTCCCTTGTTTTATTCATTTTTATTCCAGATTTTGCGCTATTTCTGAGGCACTCTGTAATAATAATAACTTTATTTTTGCAACACTTATAGGTTGTAAAGGGGTTCATGGGAACCTTCAGACCTATTGGGAGCCTCGTTAGTGAGTTTGTTTCCCTCACACACAAGGTACATGCACCCCAGTACACCAACACACACACACACACTTACATATGAAAATGTTACCGTACGTCTGCTAACTGAAGTGACTCCCCGTCTGCTGCGCCTCTCCAGAGGAACGTATCAGAAATCAGAGGCGCCACTCTGGCCCAGGCCCTGCTCAACTGGACTCTAGCAGAGCTGGCCAGCATCTACAAGCCACATGATGCATCCTCAACTCCAGAGAGGGAAAAGTTTGATGTGACAGATGTGGAAGACTGGTATCTTCATGTTGTGATGCCAGTGCTACGGAGGTTCCTGACTGAGGAGCAAGCCCAGTTGCCTGAAAACATCACGGCTACCTTCCACCACGTATTGTGAGTCAAGCAAGCCTTTTTTTTTAAACAGTCCAATATTTGATTTATTTTTCATGTAGTGCAGTAAAGATAAGATAAGTGTGAAATGATGAGCTGAATTCAAACATGTAGATGCAGTATGCATGCAAGCGGGCACACCAGTCCACTCAGCCACCGCAGCACAAAGTTATACTGTGATGTGATAGTGCAGTCTTGATTATTTTCCTTGTTTGTGTACAGCTATTTGGACTTTGGTCCAGGCAATGATACCTCTGAACCCCAGGACACCTGTAGCATCAGCCTTGAGGAGCGGTCATGTGGAGTGAGAAGGCTTCATTCCATTTATATGAATTCATTTTTTATGCTTTTATTGGATTTTTCCATCATCTCATCATTTTTCCATCATCTGATCATCTATTTCTTCCCATCCTTCTCTCAATCTCTTCACCTACCCTTTGCTTTGCAGCTGACCAATGCGGTGGAGAATGTAGCTCACGTCTTGCAGTGCTTTGGCCGTAGCAACCTGACAATATCCGAGGAGACGATATTGAGAATGGTTGTAGAGCTGACAGGACGTCTCAACTCACTGGTCAAGGAGTTCTCCATAGCGGTAAGCCTCGACCAGTCAGGGATTTGGATAGGATTAGGATTTCTTTCTTTCTTTCTTTCTTTCTTTCTTTCTTATAACTGCTAGGATCATGTCTGCAGTAGAACCAAAATCAGTGCTACGTTCCTCTGCCTTTCCCTTCCACAGAACTTCACTGAGGTGGCGTCTGACTTTAGGGATGTATTTAGTCAAGTGGACTCTCCGTCCTTGACCCGGGAGAACCTGGAGGACCCGCACTTCATCAAGCTCTGGTTCCAGATCAAGCTGCTGCCCCTGCTGCCTGCAATACCCACAAGCCTTCTCTCCTGCCTCAGCACTAAGAGCTTCACCTGCCCCGTCTACCAAGCCTTGTGAGTTGTCACTTTTAAGGGGAATGCACTTTGTACACATGCATACTGATGGAGTTATGAAAATGTTTCTTTGTCCCGCCACGTCCAGAGTGGCAGAGCTCAGCGCACACATGCGTCTCATGGCTCATGATCAGATGTACAGTCACAGCATTTACGACCACTTCATCCACGCCTTCTTGCTACACCACAACACCTCTGGTAAGTAAACTGAACGGTCATAAAAGCCGTACAGGCAAAAAGCAACAGGGAAGCAAAACAGTTGTTCCTCTTTGATCGTGCACAGAATCTGAAACATTTTATTCTGCAACTACAATAAAAATGTCTTGGTGCGACGACACTCACTCACATGATACAAGTCAACAATACTTCACATGCAGTGTATACACAGTAGACTACACATGTCACTCGCTTAGAGGATGCCTCTTCTTTTTTGCTTTCTCTTTATCGTGAATAAAATACATTTTGGCAACACAAATATTAGGAATTGATAGAAATGCTTTTGTCTTCAGATCCCCAGTGTGTCTCCTCGGCCAATCACAGTGCAGAATGGCTGGAAGAGAACTTTGGTTTCTTCTCAGTGTTCGCCTCTGTTAAAGACTTCTATGATCTCCACCAAAACTTCTCTGGAGTAAGTCTGGAAAACTTTTACCCTGAAAAAGTTTGAATTCTTTAGCTGTAATTTTGTGCTGAACCTGAAAATGAGTAACTTAGCATTTACCTCTCGTCTCCTCTCCTCTCCTCTCCTCTCCTCTCCTCTCCTCTCCTCTCCCATCTTTCTTCTGTCCAGCTGGAGTCGCTACACCTCCTGTCTCCAAAGCAGACAGCGGAGCTGCTGGTGTTGCCTCTTCGTACGCCACCAGAGAAAGAAGTTGTCATCCACAGAGTGTTTGACTTCCTGACCGAGTCTCCAGAAGACAGGAGATTTCCAGAGGTCCTGCGCCACCTGCTCCAACTTGCTACAGAGGTAACAAGTCTGCTCATGACTGCTTCTAAAGTAAATGGTGAACTTTGAACTGTCCCAAATGTTCATAGTAAAATATTTCGTTTCTCAGGTTACTCCACCCTGCGGCGTCTACAAACTCATGTGAGCGCTTTTATAACTTAACAGCATTTGCTGATTTATTCTAGCCAACTTTTCCATTCGGTTACATGAACACACCTTTGTCAGATCTGTTCTGTTTTGGTGAAGTCCTTCTTGTTAGTGTCATTGAATTTGTTTTTATTCTTCTGTGTCAGTTTTGAGCGTTTGATCAGGGCCATACCATCTCTACCTCCAAAACTGGAAACAGTCACCCGGACCTACATAGATAGGCTGATTAATGTTGCACCGGCGGGTCAGTCACAAACACACGCACACACACACACACAGAGCGACCATACACACAAAGCTACACCATTACCTGATTTGTACAGCTCAACCTCAATCTTTGCCTCTTTGCCTCTTTGCCATAAGAGCCAAGCTAACACTCCATTACCTCTTTTTCTTCTGTAAATATAAATGTGTACACTACAGTTGATATACGCTGACTGAATATTTTCTGTGTTTATTTGTACAGACTGTTTGCCCGAGAATATTACGGTGAGATTTCTTTATATTCTCTCTACTTAGTCAATTAATCTATTTCACTTATATTTTATTGATCTTATTCCATTGATTTTAAAATATGGTTTCATTCATTCACAGTGCTCAGTAACCCGATTCAATGGTAAGAGCTCTTTGACAAATGTTTATAGTTTGATCTACTATTGTAATAACTGCTACTTGAGCTGCATTGATTTTCTGTGCCATTTTCCAGGTACTAATATCTGCAGTGGAGTCAACAGGTAACCCTTTCTTCACTGCCTGTATCTAAAATCCTCCAAAGTGTTGCAACAGTTACTGTGTTTACATGCATTTGCTGTTTTTCATTTATTCACAGCACCAAGCTGCAGCATCACTTGAGCACATCAGTCTCTACGGATGTCCCCTGTCATTTCACCCTGGAGGAATATGCATGTGCAGAGGTGATAATCGAACTTACGTATATTGTTTTGTCTTGAGGTAGAAATCAGACCGGACTTGAGTATGTAGGGTGTTTTCTGCAATTCCGAGTAGATTCTGTGCAACTTATTTGATGAAATAAAAGATGTTTTGGTTCTTAGGTCAGAGTATCCTGAAATACACAGGCAGAGTCAAAATATAACATCAAAATAAATCTTTTTTTTCTTGCTCTCTTTTCTATGTCTACCTTTCACTCTCTCTCTCTCTCTCTCTGTCTCTCTCTCTCTCTCACACACACACACACACACACACACACACACAGCTAGAGAACTTCACAGCCAGTCATCTGGTGTCTCTTCTGAGATGTAATCTGCCTGGAAACAACAACCAATCTAAAGTGGTGTGGAAGATGCTGCTCACCAAGCTGTCCTCTGTCTTGGACCCGGCTCTGGACATCCTTGCTAATATGGTGAGTGGCTTGACGAACCTCTAATATACAAACAACTCATCTCTACATCTTTTAAAACATTCAGGAGGGGAATCGGCAGATCTATTGCATCCCGCTGGTTCTCTTTTTTCTTTTCTCTCACTTGCTGGGGAAAATGAACCAGATTCTTCCCCATTTCCAAACAATAAGCTGGTGTTTACTTCTGCTGTCATCATGCACATCTGCTTCTCTAAACTCTAGGCTACCACCACCTACATAACAAAAGCATCATGTCCTCATGTAGTATGACACTATCAATAAAAATGATTCCATTAAAATATTTAAAGGTGGCCCCAGTTCATCTTAGTGATCATTGATCTCTCCTCCAGTCTATGACCATGATCGGTTCATCAGCCTCTGAGGTTCTGGATGTGATCGGAGAGATGAGAGTGTCGTTCCTAAGTGACGAACAGCTGAGGGACAGCAACGTCATCAGGAAGTGGTTCGCTGGCCGTCTGAGAGGTTTCCTGTCATCTGCATCAGGACGGTTTCTACACTGTCTTGGCCGCAGGAACCTCAGCTGTCATTCATACCAGCAAATGTAAGTGTTGATCTAGAAACGTCTTTTCCCCGGCCATACCGTGGCATAAAGCCTTCACAGCTCCAATAGGCATGTGTTTCACATTCCATATCCATATCCGTCAGATTTGATATTTGTTAAGAGGTTAAGCCTCCGTAAAGCAAGGTCACACTCATGAAATTATTTCTCCTTCTGTCTCATTCTGAAGTTATGTCTCATTTTATTCTCAGACTACAGGAATTTAGCCACCAGTTTGATGACATGACCTTAAAGCAGCAGCATCTGGTCTTGAGGGAGCTAATCCTGCGCTTCCTATCCCATCCACACTCAGGTGCTGGCCCACTACATTATCTGAATGACTGTCTGTCAGTCTGTTAGCATTTACAGACATTTCTGTTTTCATGTCTTGATGTTTAATTCTGATCCATCCCCTGAAGACCCAGGCTGTGTGTCCAGCACCAACAGCAGTGAAGACTGGCTACAGAAGAACTTTGGGCCATTTTCAGTGTTCGTGTCCGTCAGAGATCTGCTGGATCTCAACCCAGAGTTCTCTCCTGTAAGACTTTACTCCTGCTGACAACAAGGCACTAAAGCTCATGTGGCCTATAATGTAACTACCTTGTTAAAATAATACAACAGCCAGTGGTGATAATGCTTTTCTCCACTTTCCTTCTTTCTAGTTGGAGTCTCTTCAACTCCTGACTCCAAAACAGAGTGCAGAGCTGCTGGTGTTGCCTCTTCCAGGGAAAGAAGTCATTATCAACAGCTTGTTTGACTACCTGACTGCAGCTCCAGAGGAGAGGAGATTTCCTGAGTTCCTGTCCCACCTTGTCATGTTCTCTGAAGAGGTAAAAAGAATATAGTTGTAGGTTATGTGTTTCCTTTTCATTTTAACTCAGAAATGACACTTTGCACCTCTTGATTAAAGTAACAATCTTTGTTTTCTCTGTTTCCAAGGGAAATATTTCCTGTTCATCATACAAAATACTGTGAGTTCAAATCTATCTGTTTTATTTTTTGGAGACGAGATGTTAATAACTCCATTTGATAGATTAGCACAGTATGTTGCTAACCCAAAATGTTGTTGGCTTCCAGTTTTACCAGACTGGACCAGGCCCTGCCTATTGTTCCTCTTGACATTGCAACATCCATCACTAACAGCAAGCTGGCCTTGTCTAAGCACGTACCCCCAGGTGAGAGACCCAGTCTACATAATAATGATAATAATAATCCTTACTGTATAGGACTTTTCAAAACACAATCACACATTGTTGTTTACAAGGGACTAAATGAAAACAAAAAAATATCAACAGTTAATTCAAAAAGCAATGTAATCAAAACAAGAAACAACTTCAACATAAAGAATGGGTTTTAATAGGGAGTCTCCATGGAAACTTGATCATGAACTTCTCGTTTTCTCCTTTACCACTCTGTTAACAGCCAACCTATCATTTTCAATGAACATTTTGATGTTGGTATGAATTTTAAAAACTGTACCAAAACTTTTCTCCACTTTTCTCACAGGCTGCATCATATACAGTGGAGAGGTAAGGATGTAGATGTGCTTTTAAGTTTAACATGAGTGTTGGTCTCATGACAGCGGATTCATAACCATTTTAATCTTTTTTTCCCTGAAGTGCAATGTTACCCCAGCAAATGGTAAGTGTTATTCCTTTTACGATTTCATTTTAGAAAATAATTGAACATGTTATTGTTAATCATCACCGTTAATTAATGTATTGCTGCTTTCACAGAAACAGACATCTGTGTTGAAGTGAACAGGTGAGATTTCTAAAGCCTCAAAGTAAAATTACGCTTTGCTTTCTCATTTTCAGTCCAACAAATATTTTTGCTAAATATAGTATCATCAACATTTTGAGCTCTCTCATTTTTCTGCCAAAGCACGGTGCTACAGCTCCACCTTGATAGTAGGCAGATGATTGGACGTTTCTGTGACTTCGGCATTGAGGAATATGCTTGTGCTTCGGTAAGGCACCAAAACACCTCAGATCTGTACTGTACTACTATTACCGTTATATGAAATGATGTTTAGTTGTGATATTAAGTATATTTGTATCTTCACTTATTTATCATTTACCTATTTACCGCCACCCAGCTGGCAGAGTTAACAGCAGAGGATCTGGCAGCAGTGTTGACGTGTAACCGGTCCTCCAGCTCCAGTGGCTCCAGACCCGTCTGGAAGCTATTCCTCTCCAAAGCCTCTGTGGTGCTGGATGCAGCTCTGGATCTTCTTGCCAACGTGGTATAAATCAACACACTGAAATATAATGCAATGAAATTGAACTTTTCTAGATGTAATGAAGGAGTTGCTACTTGATGCAGATCTTATTACATGTTACCTTGCAAGGTTAGCAAGAAGACAGGATGAGTTAAATCATTTCAATTGGTTATATTCTTAGTTCATTTGATATTGTTGGCAGTGTAGGTGGATAGAAATGGGAATGGCAGTCCATTTCTGTGACAGCAGATACCAATAATATAAGAAAAGTTGTGGAAGAAATTTTATTATATAGCCATCAGACCCATTTTGACATGACAGTCTGGCTTTTTCACTCCTTTCTGTTTCTTGTAGACATTTGACCCCAGCGACCCTGCCGTGTCACTGATTCTGGATTCTATAGGAGAAATCCGATTGGATAGCTTCACCATGTCTAACTTCCAAGATCCTGCTTTCATCCAGCGGTGGTTCAACCACAGGCTCCGCCCATTCCTGCCTGCTGTGTCCACTGACTTCCTGTCATGTCTCAGCACTAGGAATTTAAGCTGCAGCACCTACCAAGCCATGTAAGTATCACAGAATTTACTGTGTAGGGAGTCTTCCTCAGCTTTACTGGCATCTTGAACCAGAGTGCTCCAATTACAGTACAGTTTATGTCATTACACAATTTCTCACTCATTCAAAATAGTAATACTCAGCATTACCCATATGACCCGTCAACTCATCTCTGACCCCAGTGTCCAGATCTTGAGCCGTCACCGGTCAAACATGAAGCTGTCCAGGCAGATCTCTGTCTACACACACTTTCTAAAGGTCTTCCTGACCAGGAACCACACTGCAGGTAGGTTCTTGAGTTCCCATACAGCTTAGAAATAAATAGAAAAATATGATCTTGAAAATTAATAACGCAAGTCTGATAAATAAGTATTCCCCTACAATAAAAGTATCCAAGTAAAAATAGGTGCTAGCCAAGGAAATGTGTTATCTATGATCCACAGCATGCAGGAACAGAAGGAAAGCTGATCGCACATCAAGACCGTGTGATGTGCGATCAGCTTTCCTTGTTCTACAGTAAATCAAAGAAGAAATAACCTCTGGCCAGGGAGATTTGTTATCCATGATCCATAGCACTAGGTTCTTGATATACAATCAGTTTTCTTTGAGTTGTGTTTAGTTGAACTTGGCCTGTGTACATGTGGTCCAGATCCTAGCTGCAGCCTACACAATCCAAACAGTGGCGAATGGCTGGAGAAGAACTTGAGAGGTTTCTCTGCCCTCGTCTCCTTCCGGGACCTCAAGGGGCTGTACTCCAACTTTTCAGCGGTACTGTTTGTTTTGCATTGTATATTATTGTTGAATGCTGTTGGTCTCTATTTTGACCCTATGTTGCTGTATAGTAACACAGTACTGTGTGTGTGTGTGTGTGTGTGTGTCCTTGTACATGCAGATGGAAGCCTTGCCACAGCTGACAGTGAGACAGCTAGCAGAGGTGTCCTCCACGCCGGGCCAGCTCACCTCTGCTGCTCAGGTTACCATGGTGATGGACCACGTCCACGATCAGCTCTTAACAGCCTTCTTTGATGACTTCTCACCTGCCATCACGGTGAGAGAGTGTTATACTGTTTCCATGCTGTTTCTTCTTTCCATAAACACCTCAGTCTCAAATGATATCCTGTCTCTTGTATGAGCACCAGGGAACGCGTCATATTTGGGTAGGCTAGGCTACATGATTGACAGGGAGGAAGTTTCACCACTTCCACAAAAGATCATTGTTTTGCAAAGACCCAAATAGAGTCAAAGAGGAAGCTGCTATGAAATTGACCCATCTCCAAAAATGATCCTGTTCTGAGCAGCAGGTGCAGCACAGAAATTGCTGAAGTAAAATGTATTCTCGATTCATTCGTTTATTGAAGTTTGCTCCCTCCAAATCTCAGAAATAGTAGGGCGCCTCTTCTCCCCGTCCGTCCCTCATCCTCCCTCTTCATTCCTTCTTCTTTTTCTGCAGGGCCACGAGAGTCTGTTCCCCTCTGAGGTGAGGTCAGCCATGTTACAAGTTGTGTTTGATCGTGCAAATCTCTCCAGTCATTCTGTGGGCGACCCAGAAGTGTTAGGCTGGCTCCATAATCGCCTGCGCCCCCTGCTGGTCGGCCTGTCGCCGCTCCATGTTGCACCGTTCTTCAGTATAGTGGCAGGAAGGAACTGCAGTACCGAGCAGCAGGCGTAAGTGACAAGCCATGTGGAGACTAGAGACTAGTAGAGACTAGAGACATTTTCTTCTGTCTGTCTTCTTCTGTGTTGAGGCTTTTATTGTTGACCATCGGGCATTATGTATGATCTGTTTCAGAGTCGAGGTCCTGAACTCAACTCTCTCAACGCTTCATGACGTGACACAGAGGGAAATTCACAACCACATCATTCAGTCTCTCAGAGGTAAAGGAAGGGCATGAGGAGGACACAAGAACTTAAGGTACTAAAGTTTGACTGATAGTTGACCTCACTCTACTTCGCCGCTCTAGGCCCAACACCTATCCGTTGCTATGGTGACAACTACAACCACAGTTTCTATGGTTTCCTGGAGCGCTCATTCATGGGATTTCAGTTCCCCAACCTGACCACCTTCCTGCTCCTCATGCCTGACAACAACATGCATCAGGTTTGTGTGTGTGTGTGTAGGGGAAAGAGAGGGAGGGTAAGAAAGTGAGAGAGGGTACAATAAACATGTTGAAGGATGTGATGAGGAGGAGGAGGAAGATGGTACTTATTTTAGGTTGTCTGTGTCTCTAGCTGGTGAACTCCATGCCTCCGTCAGATCTCGGTGATTTCCTCCGTCGCCCTGGCGTTGTCGACGACGATACGCAGCTCTGCCAGATCTACACCAACTACATTCAGACACCCGTGTTCCTGGAAACTGTATGTACTACATAAGTACACACACACATGTCAGTGTATCCATTAGGGAGTGTGTGTGTGTGTGTGTGTGTGTGTGTGTGTGTTGGAGGGGTTC